>JAHDVE020001309.1:0-261142 GCA_022606495.2 Halesus radiatus
TGAATAGGGTTTTATTTCCAGTATCATGCTTTATATCCAAATCTTCCCGCACTTCACTCATCAGATCCACCCACGAATTCTGAGATAGAGTCGAGCAATAGCAGGAGATGTTACACTCTACCCAGTAATTTTCCTCTTATTCTGGAATGGAAAAGAGAGATAGGGTGGTTTTTTGTTATCTCATGGTTATGAATGATCTGGAGGAAAGTTTTGATACTGCGATTTGTTACCCCTACCCCTACCTCTACCCAGTACTTTTCTTCTTATTTTGAATGTCAAGTGTTCGAAATTTTATCAAGAAGCACTAAAACTCTGCTTTAGCGAGTGGAAAAGGGGGATGAAATGAAAAAGGGGGGGGGGAAATCTCGTGTAGACAGTAACCTTCCTCTAGTTTTAAATGTCAAGTGTTCAAAATTTCATTAAGTTCGGAAAAAATTGTAGAATTGTATACGGAACAAACAAACAAACAAACACTCTTCTTTATGTATATGGAAAAAAATAGCACATCACGGCTAATGGGATAATCCATGCTTTTCACCGCTTAATATGTTTATTTGTGTCATAATGTAAATATTAATAATAATATTCTATGTTTATTATTTAGCACACGGGTAGTGGCTAGTCGTCCACCTGGTGACAGTAACACAGATCGATTTAATGTTTAATATTTCAGTACATAAAAAAGTCACGTATGCACATAACTAGTATCGTGTTTAGATTACAATAAATTGTATTTTTAGAGCACGATTGAATCATAATGTAATAATGAACATTGTGTTGTCAGGTTTCTTACCCAAGTCGTGATGATACGAGAACATTGATTATTAACATAATAATATGTACAAAACTATGTACATTAAAATTTGAAATATTTCTCTATAAAAGTATTTAATATCCTCAATCTAGCAAATAAAAACCATTACAAAATTAACCGACTTCGAAAGAAGTACGAGTATTAAGGCGATGCAATGGGAAGTAATGCAAAATCATGTGTTTTAGGTTTGAGAATTTGATGTCCTAGAAATATCATAGATGATTTAATTAAATACTAGAAAAGTAGAACAAGTAGAACACACCTTGGCCTTTAGTTTTTCATAGGGCATTTTTTGGTGTGTCTTTTTATAAGGCTAGAAAAAAATAAAGTATCAGACATTAAAAAAATGTTTAAAGCGCAAACTCTCCTACTTGCGAACCCGTTTTCCGACATTTTCGTATTTTTCATTGTGGTAAATTAAGTTTTTTAGAATATGACCGTAAAACATTTTAATAATTATGTCTGAGCTTTACAGAATAAAATAAAACACGTATTTTGGTGATGGTTTTTTTGCATAAATCGAAACATGCGGCCGATGTTAAGCGGGAATCTCAACCTTGTCGCCACCTGCATAAGGAGCGGGTGATTTCGTTGGAATTTTAGCCGGTGTATCGCCTTAAGATACGGATTATGGAAACGGGAAGGAAGAATATAGATATGATGTTGCAACCGAACAGAGTTTAACGGTCACGGTATGTTTTCTTCTGGATTTTAGAATTTTTATTAATTTATTGCATTATAATTTTCCTCCAGTAATATTTTACCATAATTACGAAAGCTTACTTAAAAAATTAACAAACTTACAAAAAACTTGACCTAATTTATAATCCATACATAAAACCATGTACAGTGCGACCTTAGAACGGGGTACCCCAGTAAGGTCACATGTTTTGGAACTTTTGTAAAACATTATGTGATAAATAAATAAATTAGCACGCTTCCTTAACCTTTCCCTTACCATGGAAAAAGAGTGTCTGTTGAGAGTTTATTTCCTACGCAAATATACGGATTTATTCCGAACATACTCATTTGGCAGGAGTAGGGGTTAGGGTAGGGGTAGGAGAAATACTTCACAACCTTTTTTAATAATTCATAATCCCGGGCAACACCGGGCAATTCAGCTAGTTATAAATATAACAAATAACTATAAATAGATATACATAACCGGTTTTATAAGAAAAAAATGAAAATTACTCAAATAAATATCTGCCTATAGTGTATGTACCTATATATATAACTATGGAGGAAAGAACAATAACCTATTATTTATATTAAATTTGATGTATTTATGGAAACTAGTAAATTAAAGAAAAATAGCATATATTTTATACCAAGCGGTGATTGCACATTAATTATTAATTTCCGACAAATATGAAAATATCATTTATAATTTACATGGTTAGATGAGGGAAGTTGTATTAAAAATAAAATAAAAAATCAAAAACACTTTTTTGGGAACAAAGATGAAGTTGGGTAGAATATTTTCAAAATAGAAAAAACAAGTAATTTTTTTTTTATAAACAATAATTATTAGCTTGAAACACTCATCCAAATTGAAAAAACCTTCCGAGAAAAGATAAATGTCGCCGACGGGACTCGAACCTGCACCCTTCTGATTGCCGGTCAGATGCTCTACCTATGCTATACTCTATGTTTACAGGTGAAATATAATAAAAAAAACAGTAATTATTGAATGAAACACTAGTATATATTGATTAACTTGGCGGGTTTGCGATAAGCCGACGTAGCTCAACGGTAGAGCATCTGACCGGCAATCAGAAGGGTGCAGGTTCGAGTCCTGTCGGCGACATCTTTTCTCGGAAGGTTTTTTCAATTTGGATGAGTGTTTCAGGCTAATAATTATTGTTTATAAAAATAATTGTTACCCTTTGCGCTATGCACAAAAATCTTCTCATAAAAACTTTAGTTTATCAATTAATAATTTTTTTATTTTATTTAGATGTATTTTGAAAAAATAAGTGTTGTACGAAATAAAATATTCAAATTAATGTTTCTTTGTTGAGATATATTAATAGTCGTCACGAGGCATTACTTTCGCTGTCAAATCAATTATGGCACTCAAACGACAAGCAAGAATTCACAACTTTAAAAAATCACGCGCAAAGCCGAGCCGCTAGTATTTCATAAAAATCTCATTTTCGTATGTTAATCATGATGGAAGAATAATGTAAAAAGAATATAGAAATTATTGATGAAGTTGTTTTTGTCAATGTTTGCTCACATAATAATACATGCGTATAAGTAAGGTCTAAATTATTATATTGGAGATATGTAAATAGTTCACATAATTTTATATCATGCTAATAGTCATAAAATCATATTTATTTTCCGTTGTTTTTATTTGTTTTGGGAGGTACTTAACCTTCAACGCCCATTGCATCTTAAACAATCTGAAGGTGTCTCCCATAATCAGTCAATTTCAATATCAAAAGTTGAAGCAATAGATGTTTTGGGACTTTGATCGTTCTTCATTTGGCCTCATGAAAGTGATAAATTAATTAATCAATACTGTAACTTGTGTTAGTCATAATATAACTCATCGCGTTAAAGCAGAAGGTCGCAGTTGGCACTTCTTAATAATACAAAAGCCCATTATTACTTCGATATATTATCGCAGTTAGATTGATGGATATATCGATGAGTAGGTACCGGGTATCTCGAAAAAAAAAAACAAAGTATGCAAACATAAAACAAAATTACGATTTTTTTATCAATTTCGATAGCTTTCTTTAAGCTGACCAATTAGTTTCATATGACATTTGATCCAGTGGAGTTTCCAAAGGAAATACCCAACTCGTTAACTTTACTGCCTCACTCCGTGATGAGAAAAATGATCAGGGGCCCAATTACGGTTCTTTTTAAGGGTTAGACATTGTCCTTATCCTGACGGTTGACAGTGTCATTCAGCGAATGTCAATCTTTAAAAACATCGATATTTGCGTATTTTTAACAAAAGAAAAACTCAATACTATCGTAGACATTTTTTGAAGAAGTTTGTGGTTTAAATATCACAGTATTATTAAGGTACATCACACGTACTTAACATGACAAAAGTTCATTGATGTGCAACAAAAACAAAGTCGGGGACAGAACTGATCCTTGTGGGACGCCATCATTTATTGAATGTGGGGAAGAGGAAAATTCAATAATATTCTATTGACTTTAAACAACATAAGGCGGTTATTTGTCGCATAATAATCCTATTAAATGTACCTAATTAACGGAAATGCGATGTTTGTAAAGTACCTATGCCAAAAACCCAATGTCAGATAAAGGTGATTTAAATTCTAAAAACTATAATAAACTACAAGTGTAAAGTTAATTGATAATGTGTTAATTAAACTACAAACTCTTTTAAAAATGTATTATTTATTCATAACATTGTAGACGCCTTATATGGCATTTTATATATTTTGTTACAAAAATTCAAATTACAATAGTGACACAGGTGCAAAACACATCACAATAGGTACATAGATAAAATAGATAGCCTTTATGAAATACAACAACCAAATATTTAATTTGTCTCACGAATAAATACAGGAATAACATAGTGTAAGTACCATTCCAAATAATTAGTTACAGAGGCGAATATACAAAACACACCTCACATTCACTGATACTTATACTCTAGACACATCTTATTAATATTTGTTAAGAATGTATACAATAATCGTCTGTTTGTATTTCTATTCCGAGCAGTTGAAGTTATCTACTATGTCTGAAAAAGTATTACCTTCTGCATGAAGTCTAGGTACAAATGAATTTTTATTGACTGTCCTGAAATTATTGTTACAATCGAATACAATTTTAAATCGAGTAGTTCTAGTTGGAATATTAAATTTAATTAATCTGATTATAATACCATTGACAATTTTAAAATTATCATTGACATGTAATCGCAACCGCAGTTAAGCAAAACGTCTTTAAGCCTAAGGATAAAGACAGTACCTTATCCTTAAAAAGAACCGGAATCAGACACCTGAAGATATTTCAATAAACAGGCCTAAACATTACTTATGAATGAGGCTAATCACGCACTAAGCCGCTACGTGCAAAGTCAGCAAAATTGAGACATATCTACTCGTATGATTTCAAAGTTCTGTGATTTTGTCTGGCACTTTTCCAACAGCTCTATTCGTCAAATTGGACGAAATCACGAGTTATTATCACGAGATGTTTCTTGCTCTACGCATTTTCCCTATTCCAGGAAATTAGGTAATTCTAAAAATAAAGTATTTTGTACAGTTGTCAACTAAACCAATCACGAGTGTTCAGTTGCGAGTTGTTTTCTGCTGACCTTTGTTGTAAGATTCGTTGAAATTTGTATTCGTTTAAGTAATAGAATTTCTAAGAAAGTTGCTCGAAATAAACATCTTCCGAGGGAATTGTTTTACGATGTTTACTACTAATAATACTCGTTAGTGTAATTGAAAAATTTTCATTGAAAACCAGTCACAATACAAAGTTTTGTGATTACGAACTGGAACTAAAAGACTACTCATACACAGCGATTTGAATCAGTATTATTGTAATCAGATATGACGTCTGACGGTCCGAGTCCATCTCTCTCATCGACCAGTCATATCAAGATAACGTTTTTTTTTAATTATCTGCAACACATTGATTAATTACAGAAGTGCAATAATATATCTTTTAAAGTTACCTCGATAAAAGAAAATAATTAATGTTAATCTCTTCTCTTCTCCATATATAAAAATTAATGTTTGTCTGTCTGTCTGTTCTCGATTCTCTCGAAAATTACTCGATCGATTTTGTTGAAAATAACACAGTTTGTTCTTATTGGTACCGGGAGGGTTTAGAGAGTAGTTTGAATAAAATCCAGTATGTAAAACTGTTACTATAACGTTTTAAAATTACTATTAAAAACATAGAACCCGATATGATGTATTGAGGTTAGCCCATAGATATACAACTCTGGTTAGTCACAGATTACATAATCAAAAGAAGAAGGTTTGTTTGGGTAGAATATTTTGAAAATGGAAAACACAAGTAGGTACCTACTTAAGAACTCGAATTAACGTTTCATTGTTTCTTTGTTTAGAGATACTAATAGTCCTCACAGGGCATTATTTTCGCTGTCAAATCAATTATGGCACCCAAATGATACTTCATAACATTATTTAAAAAAAAATAAAAATAAACGAGTAAGGCCGGGTACACAACAGCTAGTTGTTAATAAAAATATAAACATACTTCAAATTTATTTGGTTAAATCACGATGATTGCGTCAATTTGTCGTGGCATATCGGAATATGGCATATATAGGCGGTTTTAAACCAGCTATCAAATGCCAAGCCTAATTGATGCCCTTATGCCAAAAGTCACCTACAGTAAGTAATGCATATCGTCAACTATTCCGTCTACCGAGATACTGCAACGCTACAGAAATGTTCCTGGGGGGACGAATGCACTATTTCAGGGCACTTGTCCGCCACCGCGTGGGAAGCTTATTCTGCAGAGTACGCCAATCGAGGAATACCATCATTAATGCCATGACTGCCTGGATGGAGTCCCCGCTGATGGCTATATGGAGAAGAGAGACCGCCAAATGTCCTCCATAAACGTTTTTGTGAATAATTAATGTTCATATATTATTTTATTTTTATTTTTCATTTATTGTACAATAATTACTTTGTATGTGTTATTATTATAATGTATGGAACGTATTGCATTGCACAACCCTGCATACCTTCTGGAATAAAGTATTAATATTATTATTATTATGGAATTATTATTCCCCTCGAATAATGAGAGAGCAACCTGCTGTGAGATCACTGCATGAGGCCCGAGGTCCGGGAATGTGACAATCAGGACTCTTTCCATTTTTTTAATGATAATATCGTTCAAACATAAATACCAGTATATTTCGTTTTTTTCTTAAATTTAAATTTAAGTTAACTTTCAAAGTTTCAATTTTTCAAACCCCGTCAAAACGTTCCAAATCTATGGCCAATCGGTTTTGAGGTTAGAATGTCAAATCGACCCCTTGGAATAACAAGGTTCCATCTGACACAGCAATGTCGCGCGATAACGTGCTCTATAGAAGGTAACTTTAAGAGTCATTATCGCATAACATTGCCGTGTCAGATGGAACCTTGTTATTCCAAGGGGTCAAAATGTCGAAACAAGGATGAGCTTTACCGTACATAATTGTATATTGTATTTATGGTAAACCACAAATTAAAATAAGGAGAAAATAGAAACTTTAACTCAAAGAATAATAATAGTATTAATCATAATATCCTTATTGATAATTGGTTTGCTCATGAATACTCTAATTTCTTTCATTAATAATAGTATTTTTTTATATTGAACAACTATTGTAGAGCTTAAAGCCACCCAAATTATGTTTCGATATCGCCAAAACTAAAAATATACCTTTTTAAAATACAAAACAAAATCGAAAAATAAAATTTTCATACTAATCCAAAAACAGAATGATCACGTGACGTCAGATATTCTAAATGCAATGGTACCAACATAACAAGGTGTTTTGATGAGATGATTATTTGTTCACTTTTAAGTAACGATTTATAAATTATACGTATAATTATATACAATAAAAGTAATATATTCAGAAGCGGCGTTTGCTGACCTATATGAATATGTATTTTTAAAACCATTATATTTTTCACTGCAGTTCCTTATTAGTATGGTCACGTGCTGTCACCATGCTGAAACACCAGCAATCTAAATTTCTTCCAGTCACCTTATTTGCCATGCTGGTCCATCATTTGATGTCATCCTCACATTTCTATGTTGCCTTATTGGTGCTTTTCTTCTCCAGGATCTGGTAAACTCATTTTGGTCACCCCTTAGTGGGTTTCCCAAGAAGGTACTCTTTTCTTCTTGATGGATATTATGCAGTTGACCTGGTTCAAATATGGACATAGGATGTAAAGGAATCCCATCCACTTTTTCAGGAAACACATCTTGACGGCTTGAAGTCTGTTTATTGCATTTTTTGGCACGCAACTTCCTACCTGTAGCAGGATCGTTCATACATCGTCACACATGACTTTGCATCTAGCTTTAAAAACCTTTTCAGAACAAATAAGACTTTTCTATCTCTACTTCATCTGTAATCAACAGAGGTGTAGAGATATAATCTCTAATTTCTTTCCATAAAAAAAAATAAAATAAACTTTTATTACAATTTAACACGCTTTAAACAGCGCGCCATTCTAATTCCATACAAAGAATCCACCCGTCCGCCAATACTGCTCGAGAGCGAGTCCGAAATGTATCTCATAAGAGCGTTATGAATCCCGCACGTATGGGACTTTCTGTGCTAAGAAACAATTCGTACAAAACATACTACAGCGCTAGACGTGCGAGCCTTGGGAATCTACAAGCAGCTCGAGTGGCGTATTTACAAAACCTATACCAATTCGGACACGGCGAGGACTGTAAATTCTTTTGTGCAAAATCAAGAAAATATCTAGTCTATTAGAGTACAGAAATTGACTGAAATCGCATAGACTTGAGAGATTGAAAGATTCATTATGATAGAAAAGTTTATTATAATACAGTGCAGTAATTAGTTTCCATTGCCTCCATTCCCTGTTCCAACTAACTAACTACCCAACTACACGCCGTTTCCCCTCAGAGGTAGGGAGAGAAGATGGACCGCTCAACAACTCGGTCTTAGCACACACTCGTCTATACTATATCAATCCACTTATTGCTGCATTGCCATTATCATGTACTAACAATTTTACAAACGTTATAAGATTGCAAAACACTTTAACCACAATTTATTTTCTAGAACAAACTCTCGTACAATAACTGTATTACGAATGAGTTTGTTTCTACTATTTTTGTACACATATCTTACTTTTATTTCATATATTATGATACCATTTGATATCTTATTTCTTAACCTGTGCTTCCTTTTCTGTCGCTAAATGGCGCTGCTCCCCAACTCAACACTAGAAATATTTTTCTATTGAGTTGGACTTTTTATAAAAAAATGCATGCTTTTGTAATTAGATTTTGATATTATTATAAAATTTGTTATATATAAGTTTTTTTAAAACGTATATGTATTTTTTATCTGGTTTCAGAGACATTCGATTAAACTCTCACTGAGATAGACCACGAGCCGCAACTGGTAATCAACGTCGTCATCATCGCTTCCCTACATCCCAGAGTAGGATTTGGCTTCCTCCACAAATGCTCTCCGCCGACTCCGGTCCTTGGGCATTCGCCTTCGCTCCTCACTACTCAGACCTTCCCATGCTGCTACAACCTTCTATTAAGCAGTCAGTCATCCTCAGCCGTCAGCCTCTGGGTCACATCCATTCGGAAACGCACGATTGTCCGCGGTAGACAGTTTACTTAGTCTAATAGAACAATCACGATTTTTTTTTCACAGAATATCAACCGTGTGCTCCTGATACTTCAAATTTAATCGAATGATTTTTCTAAAATGACAGTAGTTGACAGTTGGCAGTTGACAGAGCAGCGGTGAGTGGTGAATGACCCCTAGAAGCGCGGGTAGACTGGGAGGGCACTAAGTGCCACTAAGCCACGCGATCGCCTGTCGCAATAATGATGATCTACTTTTATCACCCGAACGATATAAAAAGTACACCTATCACGTTGCGTTTGAAAACTTCATACGCGACTTTTCTCACGTAGCTACCGTTGCCTCGGACTAACTAATTAATTATATGGAAACAAGAACTAATCTTTAGCCTAAAGGACCGTCTACACTCTACACTGACTGTCTATATCCATAGTCTAGTCTAGTCTAATCTACACGGTACAGACTGCACGAGGTCCGGTGGATGGTCATGGGCATGCCAATTGCACAAACCAAACAAGTGATTGTCCTACTTTCATGATTGGAGATTAAGACTTCAGAAATAGACTCACGGAAATATATAGTCGAGCATTTGTTAGGTGCCATGCAAGATAAGAAGTTTAAAAAAACGGATTAATTTTCTAAAAAACCTAAATGTACATAGATAATTTTTATCTTGTTCAATGTTTTACTCTTGACATGTTATAATCTGATAAATTTAAACCATTTCGCAGTATGTACTCGTATATCCGAGGAAACTTGAAAAAAATCTGCTTTTTGTAATGCTTTAATCTTTAATCTATGATTGAAGACCTTGTAACTAAAATTTAAACTAACTTTACCACATGAGTAGATTTACGAGGCTTCATTTACAAAATTTATCCAAGAGGTTCTGAGTTCGAATCCCGGCTACTACCGTTACCTTTTTTTTATGAGTCATTTCGGTTTCATGTTTAATTTTGAGAGTTGTTAATATTATCTTCAATGATTAAAAACATATGACGATGAGCGAACAATCCACATCTAGTATTAGCTCGTAAAAGTTTATACGAACAAAGGCATAATATTCCATACTTTTATCAGTCTCAAAATTCTTTCAATGAGATCAATTCTGTGGTACAAAATTATATTTCAGTAATTAATAACCCCATTAATAACCCCAAAAAGACTAGAGCACACTTACAATACTCGTCTCGATTTTAATGAAAGATTTATGGTTCCTAAGCGTACAAAAAATATGGACAAAGAACTTTAGATCACACGATTCCTAGCTGTTTAAATATGTTACTCGCTGAAATAAAAAAAAGGATGAAAACTAAATTTTTTAAATATATTTAGAACTTGGTTAGCTGAAAAAAACATTTGTATTAAATAATTAGGAAATATTATTTTATGTACCATTTATTGTTGTCATTTACATTTTTTTTTTCGTGGAAATATTTGTTTTAAGTTTTTTTCCATATTTTTTTTTATTTTATACATTTATAATGTAACTTAACCTTAACTGTAAATTTAGTATAAGGTTTTGAATAACACGCTCCCGTTAGACAAACTACTAAAAAGTATTAGCCTGAAACACTCATCCAAATTAAAAAAACTTTCCGAGAAAAGATAAATGTCGCCGACAGGACTCGAACATGCACCCTTCTGATTGCCGGTCAGATGCTCTACCGTTGAGCTACGTCGGCTTATCGCAAACCCGCCAAGTTAATCAATATATACTAGTGTTTCATTCAATAATTACTGTTTTATTATATTTCACCTGTAAACAACCAACTTTATTAGTATGAGAAAGGCTTACCCTTTGTGCTATGCACAAAAATCTTGTCTTAAAAACTTTAGTTTATCAATTAATACTAAAAAGTAGTTTGTCGGGACTTTTTGAAAAATAAGCTTCAATAAGGTATTCCAAATATTTAAACATATTCTCCTCACATTCTTTATAATATGCATTTACCTAATGGTTAAATTATTTATCCTCGTGATAATGGGTCGCTGTAGGTATCATGACTGTCTAGGGAATAAGGAAGTCTGTTAGAGGTCGTTAAACCTTGGAATCCTGGAATCGCAAACTCTGTTTCCAACAGCTGCACCAGACCAGCTGTTTTGTTCGCCGTCTTGTCTGTAAGCATCACACTATTTTATGTATATTTCAACTAGGTTACTGTGTTGAATTTATTGGCAGTCAATAACAAATAGTTATATCGGTAGATAATATTGTCCACGTGACCAAAATCGTATTTTTTGATGATGTATATCGAATAAAGAATAACGTATTTTTAACAACTTTCCAATGACAATCCGTGATTATGCACCATGTAAAAATAGTTACCTTAATCGCATCACATTTTGTCTGAGATCAAAAATCAATATTGAAATCTTAAAAAAAAATCAAAAATCATGTCTTAGCACACATATACTACTGTTCTAGTGTTCTCTATCTAAGTAATCGACGGCCTCCATGGTCGAGGGGTAAGGCTCTCGACTACGAATCCGAAGGTCGCGGGTTCAAATCCCGGCGTGCGCAAGTAAATTTTATTTAATTAATTTGTGCCATTTCACAATTAATTAATTAAAAATAATATATAGTATATTTGCGCATGTTCCAGAGTGGAAGATACTCTCAGTATCGCCCTGGTGAAAGACCACCATTCAGAATTGAAGCGTTGCTTGAAATGGCTTTTAGCCGTGTTTGGTGACCAGATCTGAATAGCCAGGTATTTCCCCACCTTCCTCTTCCCCTTCTCATTCCCCTCCCCAATGCCTTCAGCCCCACAACATTCCCCAATTGGGAATGCCATAGTCTCACTGGCTCAAGACGGTTGGGAGCAGTTGGGACTCTTGTGCGGTATTCATATAAAAATAAAAAAAATTTAAATGTAGGTAGCTTAAAAAACTCCAAACAATCCAGAATAGAGCAATGAGACAAACTTTAAAGTGTAATAAATATAAATCAATACAGAAAATTCTCAAGGAATGAGGTATCCATAAATTGAATAAATGCAGCCGTAAATTGCTTAGCTAGGCCAGCCGGTTAGTGTTTACCGTAAGTCATTAAATAGAAAACGTTTAAAAATTCACGCATCGGTGCGCAAATGCGTCCACAGCCCGCAACACTGTAAATAACTAAAAGTGTAAAAATAAATAAAAAATGTTAATATCTATTAAAAGCTTCTTATGCTTTTTAAGATCATTTTATAAATATTTTCCAGTCCTAAAAATTATAAATATTTCAATAAATACCAACTCTTCTTGTGCCACCAATCTTCTAATAAATGTAACATCAATAGAAAAGGAGGATAAAATAGCAACTGTAAAACTTTCATCTCTATAAATAAATTTTCTAATAAAACTGTGTTCATCTGAAGCGACCTGCCAGGAAAGAATGTTTTTCTGTATCTGTCTGTACATAATTAGTTAAAGAATACGAAGTAATATTTGTACATCGCCCTTGAGGTGATTTTTCACAAAAACGGCGCTATACAAATCATCCAATTATTATTATTATTATTATTATTATTATTATTATTATTATTATTATTATTATTATTATTATTATTATTATTATTATTATTATTATTATTATTATTATTATTATTATTATTATTATTATTATTATGAGTGTTAAATACAGAATTTTCTGTAAGATTTTTATTTTTTAATTGTAAAGTTTTTTAACAATTTAATACTAAGGAATGATTTAAAAATTACTTTTTAAACACTACTTTATTAATATATACATATCAACATGTTTCGAAAGCGAAGCTTTCCTCATCAGGACACAATACTAAAAAATAATAATGTCAAGTATAGACAAATGATAAACATAGAATACAATTGTATAGTGGTGATTACTAAGTAATTTTCAAATAATTTATTAATAATGACGCCATAAAGTGAATATCAATATTCAGAAATTAAAATTTTATTAAAAATTACTTTGTAATCACCACTTTATTAATATATACATTACAACATTTTTCGAAAGCGAAGCATTCCTCATCAGGAATATACAGAATACTGACAAGGAAAGCTTCTCTTTCGGAATATGTTGATATGTATATATTAATAAAGTGGTGATTACAAAGTAATATTAAATTAATTTACTAACCAAGACGCCACAAAGTGAATACCAATCTTATGAAGAAATTATAATTTTATGTATTTAAGAGTTTTATACTTTATACGTTTTTATACTTTATCCTATTTAAACTTTACACTTTTTTATAGGTACTGTATTCATTTTCATACTTTTTAAATGTTAATTTTTTATTAGTTATACCTGTATTTTGTTTCTTTGTTATTGTTGTATTTACACGTTTCTTATCTTCATGTTAATTGCACATGTTGTGCCGTATATATAAATAAATAAATGATTGAACCCATCTTTCGTGTTTATGTTTACTTTCGCGCGAGATATGAATCTACGAGCAAAGAGCAAATTACCGTATCTTGTAAACCACAAGACACCCATCCATAATTATTATTAATGAGGTTCAATTTATAGAGATACATGAAAAAATAATTTTAATCTCTACACCTGTCATCGAGTGTTGTTCGAGTATTGATAATTTTACTTGGACCCTGCGTTTATACTTCCATTTTAAGAGTTGGGTATAATCACTGTAAACATATATTGGACAGGGTTTTTCCGCTGTGACGTATTGATAAATAATATATACTCGGATTAATCCGATAATTGAATAATAAACGCTTTAATTAATAAATTTATTCACGCTCATTTTAATGGCCAAATCAATGTAATGCCCCGTGCACATTGCGAATCAAAAAGCTTCCATTATATTTATTTAATATCAATGCAATACCATAAACAATAACTACGTGTCACAGTTAACTATAAGCATAAGAATATAGCACAAATCATTTAAAAGGGTAACTATTAAATGTGGCATTAGGTCGTACAATGACATCAGAGAGTATGTAAAGAATATAATTTCACGAAGGATATAAAAGTAAAAGATATGCTTACATATACATGTACTAATTTTAAACCGAAGGTTTTTTTTTGTATTAAACCATTTTATTTTATTAATAATTATATACGTAAAATAAAGTAGTTTAATATTAAAAAAAAATCTTTCATTTAAATTATAATGTCAAGCCACAAAGTGATTGCTTTCTTCGATAAACATATAGTAAACTTAAGCTAAATTAATATTGATTGAAAAGATACGATAGTATAGCCTTCTTGTACTTACCTTCCGTGCAGTTAAATAAATCCGCCGCATCTGCGTATCTATTGCTAACTTAATGCAATCTAGGTACAAACGAGTGTTTGTGATGCTCAGTCCTGGTGTTGTTACATTCCAACAGGATTATGGAACGAGCTGCTCTCGTAGGTATATGAAATTGAATGAGGTTAATTAAATCAGGGTTGTCTATACTAAATAACAAGTCGGAAATAATTCGTCGATCTGAGAGATTAAGTAAATTTCTTTTCTTTCATCAAGTAATTATAGTTAATGCTTTCAACGAGAATACCGAGTTTATAATTAGTGTGTCTTGGGAATTTATGTTGAATTTTTTCGATTGAATCTGAATGTATTTTAAAATGGGGGACCTGGTCAAGGAGTTATATCCGACTTGACTTCGAAGTAAGATGTATACAACGTTTGCAAGTTTGAAATATTCCTAAATCCCCTGGAATTCCGATGAATGAAGCCAATAGTTTTCATTCCCTCATTTGTAATTGAATTTAAACTCTTTCTATGATCACCATAAATAAAATATTAGGTAGATTGGGGGGAGAAAGAGGTGATTAATCCTATGATGAAATTGAACAAACTATAAACATTTCTTCATTAAAAAGGCTTAAGAAAGACTTTGACCTCATTTAAAATTTTAAAAATATTAATTGTATTATTGACTCACCTTATTTGATGGAACTCGTCCAGTTCAACATTCCTCGTTATAGACTCAGAAACAATCAATTCCTTTTCCCCAATCAACACTCTACTAACTATGGTCACCATTCTCCAGAATGTCGAGACATGTTAACTAAAGCCAGGGCATTCAATTTTTTTTTGTACTAGTCTAAATGATTTTTGTCAGACTTTACAAAAATAAACTTCATGAAATCAAAAATAAACTTGAAAAAATCATCTAACATCATGGTCCATAGCAAAACCTTGTTCGGGCTTCGAC
Source organism: Halesus radiatus (assembly GCA_022606495.2). Classification (NCBI taxonomy): domain Eukaryota; kingdom Metazoa; phylum Arthropoda; class Insecta; order Trichoptera; family Limnephilidae; genus Halesus; species Halesus radiatus. The sequence continues at coordinate 15,333 of JAHDVE020001309.1, forward strand.
TTAAATGTTCTCTCAAATGTGTATTTTTGACATTGCTTCATTCGTGTATTATGTATGGACTGCTATTTTTCTGTAGCTCTTGTTTATTTCATTTTGTGTAATTTTTAAGTAAACTCGTGTAATAAGCATACTCGTGGGAGGAGATCTCATGAACTATTTTATGCTCCGAAAGTGAGAACTTCAGCTAACGACTTACCTACCAGAACACCCCTATCAGCAGAGCGGCTCAACTGCATTGACCGTTGTCATTTTCAATGTCACTTACAGACAGTTTCGTGACAACATTTTGACCAACGAAAAAGACCTTCAACTAGATTGGAAATGCATATAGAAAAAATATCTCTACTCTGGCTGGATAAATCTCTATGATGTTCCGACAAAACCACGCGACCCAGATTGTATGGTTTTGTCATAAGACGGCAGATCAGTCAATAGTTTTTACACCGTGACTTTATTTGACTAACTTTGTGAAAATAATTAGTTAAAGATAGACGTACTCGTGAAAGTTATACTTTTCAGATATAAAAAGAAGAATGAGGCAACGGAGGAAATTATTTTCGGGTCCACCTTAAATGACCTGCTTTCAGACCATTCATTCACTTGTTTCCCGATTTGTTGAATGATCCAAAAAAGTTTAAACGGCCATTTTCTTTTTTAGAAAAATTTCTATTTTTTATTTTTATTTATTTGTTTGTAAGAAACAAACAGCTTTAAATACAAAGAGAGGAATAGAGAGAGGAATATAGAGAGGAATTTTAACAAAAGGTAAGCCAACAAAGTTTCTTGTGCTAACAGTGGTTAAATAGGGATGTTTTATTTATGAAGCTAACGAGTAATTTAGAGACCACAATGACAAATACTGATACTGAATACTGATCATGAGCCTAAGTCTGTATCATTTGCGTCAGCTAGAGGTAGTTAAATCGGCTAAAAACAACATATTTTGACAGTTTGGCAGTCCGTATCGCGCTAACAAGCTAAAGTTTGCGTTTACGTTAAGAGAAAAATTCGTAACGCAAATCAGAAGATGACGATGCGTTTATGAAAACTATCGCAATATGTGGTATATTTAACTTGCGTTAGCCAACGCAAATGATACAGACTTAGGCCGCAGGACTGATTCAAAATTCGACCAGAAACAGTATTAACTTACAACAATTATTTGAGTCGTAGCAAAAAGCGTCAAGCGACTCGACTTGATACGGCTGGACTAGCTTGGGGCAAAATAAACCTAAGCCACAGTGGCTTAGTTGCGAAACGGCACGTCTGTTTTCAATTGAGGTTTCGATAATTTTAGCTGGAATTATATCTCGTCATTTACTGCTACCAATGAGACATTTGGCGGTCGTATAATACACCATGTACATGGGCAGGGCTTAGAGTCAACCAAATAAAACCGGAGCGCAGTTCCGGTTCCCTACATTGTAAATTTTCTGTTGAAATATAAAAATATGTTCCTGAATATATGATATCCAATAAATGGAAAATAAACTTGTCGAAAATCTGACACCCATTTTATTATTATGTGAAATTAATTTTGTGCTAGAAGACATTTTGTCAGTGTATTATGCTGTCATTTGTCACCATACATTTGATCGCCCCTAGACCTTGACTAAGGCCATCGCTGACGGTCCGGTAAGAATCGACATAAATCTCATGCACGATACCGACAGCTTGCTATGCCATATATTTCTACTGGTGCCATATCATAACGCGGGGTGAATGCGGGAGCCGTGCGACGTACTTCTAGTATACCGCAAGCGGTACGAGGTTTCAGTAGATTCTCGATATTATCGAGACACCCTTTTAATAAACTTTTTTTTTATTAATAACATTACTTTTAAAATTCTTACGAATTTATTAATTGGACACGACAATACACAAAATGGAGTTTTACATATATTCACAAAAACTTTGAGAATATATGTAAAACTCCACAATCTCTTCGTCACTTGATTCACACGATGGTATGCAATATGCGGGACGGTAAAACAGAAATCTACAATACCGACAGTTAATACCGGCTACAAATATACTGGCATCTGTAGACCCGTATTCGAGTCCATGCAACGAAACATCGCGCAACATTACCGACATTTTTGCTGTACTTGGTTTACCATATGTCGATTCCTTACCGGACCGTCAGTGAGTAGCCTCAGTTGGAAAGACTGGCCTGCAATGAACAGAGGCCTCTGAAATAGCGCATAATAAGGACGGCTGAAGACGCCTTGTCGAAACGATGAATCCCCGATCGACTTTAGGGCCAATTTTATAAAAGAACCAGCAAATTTCTGTTGCGTAACCGACTGTTTCCTTAACGAACCATTATTCGTCCTTTTTTTATATTGAATAATTGCCATTCACTCACTCTTTTACTATCATCACTTTTACTGCTTGATGAGGAATCCACTTCACAGACGCAAATTAAACATTATGTTTTTAATTAAAATAGCGCACGGTTTCAAATAAGCGATCGTCGGGCAACAACTGACACCTGTCAAACGACCGGTAATCTGAGGAACGTTTATAAAACGGCGAAATCGGACGGTAGTCCAAATATTAGTTAAATATCTCATATGTAATTCGTTATTACTACACACTAAATTTATTGTAAAAAAAAGCATATCATACTTAATCTTTTATTTTTCAAACTTTTATCCTTTATATTTTATACTCGTACATCTCAATTGTAATTCATTATTACTCTACACTAATTAAAAAATGCATATCATACTTTAGTATCTTATACTTTAAACATTTACTCTCACTATACACTTTTACATCTCATATGTAATTTATTATTTCTATACAGTAAACTAAAAAATGCAAATCATACCTTTAACTTATATTCTTTAAACTTTCATACTTTATATTTTAAACTTTTACATCTCATTTGTAATTCATTATTATTCTACACTAATTTAAAAAATGCAACATACTTTAAAAAAAAACACACATTTTTTTTTTCTTAAATTTACTTTACGGATTGTTTTATATTCTTTTATGTGTGTGTATATTAATATGAACTAATGTTATCAATTTGACTGTCCTAAAACGGGATTTGCTCCTAGTTGGACAGTCAAAGCCTTCTGAAATATTACTGTAAAATAATGTGTGTTTCAAATAAATATTATTATTATATGGTATCAAACGTTACGAACGGATGGTTATAACACAGGTGCTAAGAGAAGGGCAGAAAGATTGAACACACTTTTGAGTAAGTAGGTACCGAAAAATATTAATAGATTTTTCTAGAAAACCGACATCCGCTGAAAATACTAAGTGCTGTTTCAGAGGGAAGACGTCCATTCCAGTCGCCCCAGCAAAGTTGGCAGAAGCAACTCTAGAGCCTGTTCGAGAAGAGCCTGAGGCTGCATGAGTCCCTGACCCGATTAGGACAAGGAAAATAAGATGAGATGTGTTAGATGGGCGCGTTCCGGTTGGTAAAAGTATCGAGTTCAAGCACTGCATAATATTACGTGACGTAAACATGCAAATGTAGCTACTGAAGCATATCAGTTAGCGGTGACTGGTGACTTTTGTCTGATAACCGTCAATTGGCTGTGATCAAAGCGCATACACGATTCGCCACAAGGTGATCGGGGGAATTGCATCATATACCGACACTCGTGTGACAGTCTGGCGCAGAACACTAAACACGGAATTCCAGGGGCGAACTGCTGTTCCATATTCTGGACAAATTATTCCATGACAAAACAGAACTGTGACAATCAAGAAACTTAAAAATGTGTACAAAAATAATGAAGAAAAAAAACACACCTAACTTAACCTAACCTAACCTAACTCATTATTTTGTCATGTTCTGTTTTATGCGATTACCGTTCTGGTCATCTCCCCCTCTGTCGTGGACAGAATCTTTGAAGAAACGATTATAAAAAAATAAAATACAGTCTGTGTGTCCTCGATTTTTCCGAAAATTACTCGACCGGTTTCGACGCGAAAATAACACAGTTTGTTATTATTAGTGCCGGGAAGGTTTGGAGAGTAGTTAAAAAGAAGAAGGTTTGTTTGGGTAAAATATTTTCAAAGTGGAAAACACAAGTAGGTACCTACTTGAGAACTTAATTATTTAGATATATTTTGAAAAAATAAATGTTTGGAATGAAATAATATTTTTAAATTAACTTTTCTTTGTTTAGAGATAGTAATAGTCGTCACAGGGCATTCTTTTTGCTGTCAAATCAATTATGACACCCAAACGACAAGCAAGAATTCACATCTTCATACGATTATCCCAAAAAAAAATCCCGAGCAAGGCAGGGTCCACATCAGCTAGTAAGTAATAAGAAGTACTTTGTTTACACCACTGTTTTTAATATATAGATATCAACATGTTTCCGGAGTAAAGCTTCCCTCATCAGGATACATAATTTACTGTTTTATTATTTTTTTTAATTATCGACTATATAAATAAACACGTGAAATACAAAATAAGGTGTGGATTATAAAAATATTTAAAGAATAAACTTTAAGATACAAAATGGTACATACATTAGTTATTATATTAGTTAGCTATTTGATTTTTTTGTTTTTCTTAGTCCTCCTCACTAGGGAGTCCTGTGCTGAAGCGGACTAGAGTTATTTACTTTGATGTTATGTAATTAGGTGCGTCTTCTATGTCGTTTTTAGTATTTCTTTTAAGGTTGTTTCATTGACCTCTTTCAGCCAGACTTTCATTCTTGACTTGTGTACTCATTAAAGATTTCGCTGAATCTATACAAATACCAACTACGAGGAATGTAAGGTAATTTGAAATTCAAGTTCTTTTCCTGCTTTGTGCTGCGCCCTTGAGATTACATTTCACAAAAGTGAAACTGCAAAACTTAGTCACGTGTATAAATATTGTGCAGGTACCGTTATTAGCTGACTGTACTGGAAAATGGATTGGGGCGAAGATCTGGGAGCTGATCATGACGGAGTAATAATATCTTAAGGCCTTCTGTGCCGAGCTTCACATTGAGAGTCCAAACTTTCGGCATCTTGGATGACAGCCTCAACAGAGCCCAACTAGAGCTCGACAAATGAAATAATGCACCTGACACTTAATGCGCAGAAACGGAAACGGACAGAGGCATAGTCAACCGGAATAAATCGCCAATCAGAAAGTGGCGCAGTACACGAAGGGCAGTGTGTATTCTTTCTTTTGTCGAACTCTACCTAACCATCAAGCAAAAACACACTCCTCGCTTATTGTACATTGATATCTAGTAGGTACTTCCACTTACTTGCGCGTCGTATATTATCCTCACTATTCTTTATTTGCCCTTTCGCTCGAAAGCAACACGCTCCCGTGTAAGCACACGCAATTATTGCATCATTCTAAAGGACCCCCCGCACTACACCTCAATAAAACAACTGTCGTCAAGCGACACTCACTTATGGGACGCACTTCCCTGATGTTATATTTTGGTCTTGTCAAATCATAAATCATAAATTATCACTCACAATAATGTATGTTCCCCTGGTAATTTTTTTAGTATTGGGATCGTTTCACTATGACGTAATAAAGCTTCATAATGCAATAATTGGGACAATAAGGAAATATGTATTCATATAGATCAGCAAATGCCGATTCTGAATATACAAGTTTTATTAATAGACGAAGAATTTATAAATAGTTATTTAAAAGTGAATAAAAAATCTCATAAAAACGCCCTGTTCTGTTAACCACTGCACTCTCGACATCTGACGTCAAGGGTCTGGTTCGTGCATATTCTAGTTTTGAAATTGTATAGAAAATTTTATTTGTCGATTTTGTTTCGTTATTTCGTTATCTTTTTTAGTTTTGGTGAAATTTAAAATTAATTGGGGTGACTTCAAGCTATATAATTGTTGTTAAAGATTAAAAAAACCATTATTATTGAAAGATATTAGATATATTCATGGGCAAATCGTAAATTATGACAATGTTATTGTAAATATTATCACTTTATTATTAAATTGAAAGTTTATAAATAAAAAAATAAAAATAATTTATTCATTTAAAATCTCAATATATTATTAGGGTTATAGTTAAAAGTTATGGTTCCAAATTTTACAAAGAGTACAAAGTTTGCAAAGTTCACAGTTTACAGTTTACGATTTACAGTATAACGTTATGGTAAAAAGTTTGAATCACCAGTTAAACATTGTACCATACTTATAGAGATGTTTTAAAAAAATCATTGAACTTTGATCTGGCTTAGCTAGTAATCCAAATATCGGTGTCCATTTTATATTTATTGTGATTTGTGTTCAATCTAATGGCCTGTGGAAGTGCATTGTTTAGCTTCGTAGAAAAGTATCTAAAATTTCTTTGGCCAAAGTATTGGCGAGATTATTTCCTTTAGACTTAGTATCGCGAGCAATTTTGACATTTGTCAAATAGAGTCCTGTGTTTAAAGAGATGTGCTAGTATGCTTTTGGCGTAATGTTGCCTAATATCCAAAACACAGATTCTCCTAAAGATTTTGTCCAAACTGCTGGTGAACGGTAGTTTTAGAATAATCTTTATAATTAGTTTCTAAACTTTAAGGATGGGATCAATGTCGGCAGCAGTAGCTTCACCCCAGGCTATAATACCGTATTCGATTAAAGATTGGCACAGTGCATAGTAAATTGTTTTGAGTTGATTCAAGTTGAGAAAATTGCGGGTCTGTCTAAAGAAGTATATATCTTTTAAGTTTATCTGTTGTAGTAATAGCATGTTATTTCTAACTTTAATTACTATCAAAATAATACCTAAGTATTTGATTTTAGTCACCCGTTCCAGGTAAGGGCAATCACATACGAGTATACTATTATTAGGCAGGAGACAAAAACGAATTTCATTAGATTTTCTGGGATAATTAAAGAAGAGTTAATGATGGAAGCAATGTATTTAGTCTCGACCAGATTCAGTGTTAGAGTATTGTTGTCCAGCCATCTTTTAATTACATAAATACCGCCGTTCGCTTTTAAATAATCATCATTCCATTTGTCTGCTTTGAAGAGGAGAAACGTATCATCCGCAAAACTTACAATGTTGGCATCTATAGACAGATTACACGATTCGTTTTTATGAATTAAGAATAAAGTAGGACCAAAACGCTACCTTGGGGAACGCCAAAACTAATTGGCAGTTGTTTGCTAAGACAGTTATTTATTTTTACATTTTGTTTCCGGGTTGACAGGTATCTTTGAAAAATACTAATTTCGTCGTAATTTATTCCAATGTTTGACAGTTTTTGATGTGAGATAGTCTCAAAGGCTTTACATAGATCTAAGAATATTGACAGGCATTTTAATCTGTTGTGTAAGTTTTTGACAAAGAAATTTGTGACAGTTGCGATTGCATCGGAGGTGCTTTAATTTTTCTTGGAGCCAAATCGGTTGGAGAACAGTATATTATTATTTTCTATGCATTCAACTAGTCGATTATTGATAGCTTTTTCAAAAACTTTAGGCAATGAATTTAGTAGGATAATTGGACGATAGTTAAGTTAGAGGGGTCTAGAGCCTCCTTTATGTATTTAAATTATGATTCCGTGTTTAAATTTATCTAGGAATTGGTCTTTTAGGATGCTCAAGTTAATAAGATACGTAAGGGTGTGCGGTGATTTCTGGTACAAGTTTTTTAATGCAATATTTGATATATCGTCCAAGCCAGTTGAAGACGAATTCTTTAATGAATTTATTGTGTTATTGTGTCATTTAACATTTTCTTTTTAAAGATTATTTATATTTCCAACGAACCTAATTCATTTGCCAGTCCATCTCTGTCTCTGGACATAAAGATGTAAATAGGTAGACACAACCAGGAAAAAAACGGGATAGATAAGAGAGGTAGGAGGTTGGTACTGGATTAGTTATTTCACGTAGTAAGGAACTCCAGTCCATTTTTAATTTTTTTTTTTAATTAATTTTGCGTTCTAACTTGAGTACATGTTTTTTAATTTTTTTTATAAAGTTCGTTTTTATAGTTAAAATAATTATTAAAGTTACAATTTTTCTAAGCCCACCAAACACCAAATCTATGAATTGTTGGTTGTGACGTCACACGAGTAGTCAGAATTAACGGTTTGATAGAGGGTAATCGATTTTGTATTCATTCAAAGCAATTTTAACGTTTATGTGTTGAGACGGCAATTTAATGCGGTGTAGTGTAGTGAAGTTTACATACTTACCCACCGTCTTACGTCAATGTTGTCGCGAGGGTATCTTAAGAAAAGTAGGATCTCCATTTGATAATTTTATTAAACCACGCGTATAACTTTAGTTATTTGGAAGGTTAAAAATCGAGCAATGTGAAGCTATGTAAATGCAATAGACGCTGCTCGAACGATGTGTCCGACTCGAGGTAAGGCAAGGAAGCGAATGATCAGGACGCTCCGAGAGCCAAGGAACCTAGCCCATCGTTCGGCTTTCACGCAGTGTTACCATTTGTGTGAGAAGTAATATTATTCCAATAAATTTAAGTCTGGTACTTGCTTGCATATTACACAATTAACTGTCAGTACAAACCTAATAATCTCTTTAGTTTTGTTTGTTATTTGTAAGCAAAAAAGCAGTTAAGTCATATTCAGGTTATCTTATATTTATTTTACGATTTTGTCTATACATATATAATTTATTAAAAATGTGCTTCACGGAAAATCTAATAAAATGTGTGAAATAAACCAATGGGCCATTTATTGATCGCCTTCCAAAAAAATCCGCCACAGAAGGCGGTGGTCCCGTCAATGAATCTGAATTTCTTTTCGTTAGCCATTTCCAGATATTTCTATGAACAATGATAAACAAATGTATTATAATGATCAGATTTTCAAAACACGTCGACATTTATAAAATATGGCATATCTAGGCCTTTTTCCCCGACATGTTGTTTTGATTATTTTTAATACTTCGAGCATTAAATATGCCTTAAAATGAAATACTTTGGAATCAAAAAATTTTAACTTAAATATTGGATCATAAAGCAATCTTTCAATATTTTTTAAATCAAAAAAATTTGCTTTATCATCAATTCAAGGGGAACATTGAGGTACTCATGTGACGTCAGAAGCAGTGGTACCAACATAACATGGTGTTTTTATGAGACGGTTTTTTATTCACTTTTAGATAACGATTTATTAATTCTACGTATAAGTATATACAATAAAAGTTATATATTCAGAATCGGCGTTTGCTGATCTATAATAATAATAATACTATTTATTTATTTGAAATACACATTATTTAATAACAAAATGTAAGAAAGCTTTGAGTGCCCAACTAGAAACAAATCCCGTTTTAGGACAGTCAAATTGACAAGTTTAGTTCATATTAAGTGCCACTATACAAAAATAGAAAGCTATTATTGACATTGTATGGTAATATAATACGAGTATATCTAGAAAAAAAGTATAATAATTAAGTATAGTAAAGAATAGTACAGAAAAAAACAATTTTGTATATCAGATAATTTAAGTATGGTGTAATAATTAATATAGAATAATAGTTAAGTTCGAAGAGATGAGAAAAAAGTATGGAGTTCCTTATTCTCGAGCTTTCCAAATGCTTGAGCTTTGTATGTTTGTGGGGAGTTTTGTCGTACCTAGTGCGACGTGCAGATGTCGACAATTTTACTAGCATTCTGCTGAGGCTCTGATAATAAATTTCGTACCGGTTCATTACCATTGTGCAAGTAATTATACATTACGTATTGTTTGCTCTGCAGTAAATGTCAGGACCAATCAATGCCGCAGTGTGAGAGAGTCGAAGTCTGAAGTAGATGACGTTACTCTGCCTCTAAGAGGTAAAAATGTATGTGGTGAGTCCTTGGAGGAAATGGTTGAGTTTGTGTATTTGGGAAGTATGTCTGCAAGAGACGGTAAGGCTGAAGAAGAAAGGCTTTATCAGCATTCAGTAGACGCTAATAAAAAGATCAATGGAAGCGGTGCTGGCAGTCCACAAAAGAGTTGCCACACAAGAACGAGTCGTAGAAGCGACCCGTTCTCATGTGACAAATGTCAACCGTGTGCAAATGTTGTATAACAAGGACAGCATTCCCACCTGACGTCTGTGCTTTAAAAATTGCACTCCGTTTGTTAAGATAGGCGAATCTATCAAACGTACCACGGTCATGCCAAATGTCGGACCAATAGAAAAGTATATATGAGACGATCTGTGAATGAAGCAAGGAATGTGTGACAAGACAAAGTTGTGCATTATAGTTTCTGAATTTTGTTTACCAATTTAATCTGGGTTTTAATTGTTACAAGTATCTAGCAATACTCGTACACAATACACCTCAGAAGAAAAAAATGTACAGATAGGTAAACAAAGCTTAGTCATTATTTGGAAAGACAGTCTATTATAAATCGCACAATGGCGCATTCTCTACGAAAAGTACCTACCAAAAATGTTTACTTAATTTTTAATTTAATAGGTACTTCTTTATCATTTTAAAATTATAAATGAAAAAATGTATGTAAATACAAAAGTGTATTTGAAAGTATATAAGTTTGCCAACTAAGGGAATTAGTGGAATGGTGTTTTTAGTTAACAACTAATGTGTCTAAATAACTATACAAGATAAATTTTCTAACAGTTAGTTTATCACTCAGATTTGCTGATGCAATGTTATTCGATGGTAATTGTAAATCTACAAACACGAATGCATGATGATTAAATAGGGCGCCATGTTATCTTAAAGTAACAATTAAGTGACGCTCAAGAGAGCGGATAAACCGTTAAATTCTACGTACAAACTCGTAAAGCCCTTGTCTAAATTCCAATGGCCGCCTTGAATATGCTGCTGTCCGTTCGTAGAAGGCTCCCTCGTGTAACGCTGTCAAACAGTGAAGAAGCTACCGGAATATTCTCTAGTCCGTGGAGATGGTGTAGTATCATTTGAGGTGTCGAATATGAAAGACCTGGCTGGGGTAAGTACTTGAATCGTTTCAAGTCCACACAGGAGGCCCTGAGGACAATAATTTCTCTGGGGCCTATGTCATCTTTGGAGATGCTGTGTGGAGGGTCTCTTTAAGGAAAGGACGGAGAGGAAGTTCTGAGAAGGAAACTCTGTGAGGAGTGGTTAGAATCTGAGGTGACGGACGTAGCGAACCACTTGGGATGACCTATGGCAGAGATGTTGGTTATCCAATGAATGGTGGCGGTGCCAATACTTGCCTTTCAAATTTTGCAAATAAATAAATAGGACGGAGCATGGTTAATTCCAGAAATCAGATAAATTGTCGGTAAATTCCGATAGATAGGTGTAGTATTAAATACCCACTTGAAATTCTTACGCTGTCTATTTATGCACGTATTCTAATATGACCATGACGATTACAGAAATTCCCGTCCCCTCAAAAGACATTTCTTATTACTAACTGTTAAAAATAATTTTAGATAAAAATTCTAATTCTTGGAGCACTAACGTCTAGTGGTAATGCTGTCCTTGATATAGCGACAATTTAATGGAAGATACTCCGGAGAACTAGCGTCATCGTTCTCTTCGACATCAGTACACAACCGGAAAACATACAAAACCATGTATCGAACATACACGATTGATACTCGCTCGTATGGGAACGGGTTGTTACCACAACTCGTTCTGTGTTGCTGCTAGGGTGTGGAATGATTTGGCAGCCTCTATGTTTCATCCCTCCTACAATGCTTCAAGTTGAACCCTTCCTCTCCTTTAACTTTTAGTCGTAGGTCGATGCTTTTAGTGCACCGAAATTACCCATCGGAACTCAAAATTTGAATCCGATTGGCAAAGTCAAAAAATCATTTCGCTGAGTATAAGTAGTTTTTATAAGTAATTTTATATTGAATAATATTAATTACATACAATGGGATCTTGTACCCGCTAAGCCACTGCAAGTAGCTTGTCAGCAGGAGTTTAATTCAACAATGTTATTAAATACAACAATAGATAACAATCATCATACAAATGAAGCACAATAATAAAACAATATAGATGCATGCATGTTGTGATCAATGTACACAAGTTATTGAAAAAAAAAATTAAAACAGCTAACAGTTTTGTTATAGAGATTACCTCCAACTAGATAATATCGATTTAAATAATGTTATCAAAATATTAAACAAATTGAAAAAAATAAAAAAAACAGTAGTACAGTTTTGTTACAGTGGGGATAGACTTAATATAATAATAGCACTTAAATAATTTTAAATATACCCAATATACGATCAAGGAGACCATCAAATTTGTTCAATAGACAATGTAAGAAAGAGAAAAATAGCGTAAATACAACATATATCAAAGAGCTTAAAGAGATTATAAATATATTAACACATTATCTGGTAAGACGGTTCAATTTACGAAAACATAATTTTGCAAAAAAATAAATAAGTTATTACGAAAATAGACTCTAGAAAAGGGAGCTCGGCTTTACAAACATTGATACCCTCTACATAGCATCCCCAATGATGACGTAGATCCTGAAGGAAATGATTCTCCTCAAGTTCTCTTGCGTGAAGGAAAAAATAAGGCAATAAGAACTACGTGAAAAGTGTTCTTTATTTTTTAACAAAGCGAATTTTGCCTTGTAATTTAATTCACTGCGCAAACAACGGTTTTATATGCATGTGTTCAAATTTAAGGATGGGCTGTGTTTAATAGGTGCCAATGTGCCTAAGTGATCAATATTGAGTTATCAGGTATGGTATATCTCAAATAGTAAGTTGCAGCGCCATTTCATCACGCATATGCAAACATCATGCATGGCAACACGGTTCTAATAATATTTACAGAGGCACTTCACCCGTTGATCCATAGCTCCCGTTAAACCTACATAATATAAATATTAAGTAAGTACTTCTAACTGCACTGAACGCTGAGTAATATCATAACATTAAATTGTTATATAAATAATTGTGTATTAGAAAATATTATTAGATATATGTTTTTATATAAATATTTTAATAACGAACTCGCAACAATTCGCGTCAATCGTTCCATGATAATTCAACACACGTATGAATCGGCACACTTAATAAGTGTTATGACATTATTAAAAGTCCTAAAAAAAACTAGCTTGACAACCTAATCTTACGTAACCTAATTAAAAATTTAAAAAAATTACAGATTACTTAGGTTTGGTTAGATTAGGTTTTTTTGCTATTTTATTGATTTTTTCGTACTTTAAATAATAAAAATAATAATTTTTCTTTATCTTCATTATTATTATTTTTATAACAAAATAACAAATAATGTTTTCCTCGCTGGGATTTTCCGTGCTCAGGATTTCATTTACAAAATATTAACTTTGTAGAAATGAGATCTCTGAGACGAATGTGTTGTAAAACCATGTATGATCGTGTGAAAAAATGTTGAGATTCGTAAAGAATGCAAGGCTGATGTAAGCGTAGTGAGCAAGATTAAGAAAGGGACGCTTAGATGGTTTGGGCATGTAGAGCGAATGAACGAAGAAAGGAGTGTAAGGAGAATATATGACGCGAATGTGAATGGAAGAAGAAGCCGGGGACGCCCGAGGAAGACATGGCACGATCAAGTGAATCAAATACTTGAGTCGGGCCATGTCAGAAGTCGGAATAACAAGAGAATGTATGAGGCGTTGTATGAAAGTGAATGAAGCAAGAAGTGTATGCCAAGATCGAGTTGTTTGGCGGTCCGTCCTCTCTGCCTACCCCTGCGGGGAAACGGCGCGATGGTTAGTTAGTTAGTTAGTTAACTTACATTATATTAAATTGATGTGCTTGATGAATTTTTTTTTAATAATTCTAAGGTGAGGTGTTTTAAGTGCAGTTAAGTGGTTTCGGTGTAAGTCTATATTTGGTGTTAATATATTTTCTATTTCAGACCTGTAACGTAACGTATTCAGTGTTTTATTTGATTTTTAAATTTATTATGGTTGTTGTGATTTTTAAAGGATAGTGAGATTTTAAGTTATTTTTGTCCAAATGTTGTGTTTGTGGTTCCTTGTTGTATGTGTTTTTGACTCTGGGATATGGTGTTTCTAATATGTGAGATTATTGTTAAACTAGTATTGTTTTAGAGTATAATTGTTTTATTGACATAATGTTAAGTTTGTTAAAGATTTCGTCAGTGCTAGTTCTTACAAGGACTTTAAGGATACTTTATTGACTATATATCATGATGACTTTTAAGTGCGCCGATTCATACGTATGTTGAATTATCCGGTCACCCACATCGACATATGCTTAATTTAGTTGACATGCACTGTTATTTTTTTTATCGTTTGCCATCTGCAGTCGTGCTTGGGAACGATGACAAGTTACCGACATTATTGATAAAGCCTATATCGATTGATTTTGCCTGATCTTACTGCACTGTCGCCAGACGTCTTCATAATATTTACACCATTTTTATAGCGCCGTGATTATGAAAAATAATCTTTAAAAACAGACCGCGCTTAAATCTACGTCATATTTTCCAATAAATTTTACAACCTACTGAAACGTCATAAATCAAATATTACGACACACAACTTTGCGTATTGGCTAATCCATAATATTATTCCTATATCCATTAATTGATTGCAACAGTTCCGGGAAATTTCTAATGCCTGCTCTACATGATGGGCCATCAGCTGGCCGATGGAATGGCCAAGCGATGGCCCCGCGACATTTGCAACGCATCTACACGATGTACGTTGGCGACGTTCAGTTCTACTTTCATCGCACTTCGGGATAGACGTGCCGCTTCGCCAATGGCAATACATCTTGTTAAAAGACGAGATGATTCGTTTTTAATTGTAGGTATATTAGGCAATGAAATTAACAAATGATTTTAGGTACTACCTAATATCGTACAATTAATTTTGATTTATATAAGAATATGGATTTTTTTCTTTGAATTTGTTCTTATTATTTTTCCTCTCTTCCAATAACTCTAGAAAAAATGAAAAATGGAAATAAATTCAGAAAAGTTTATTTAAAGTGTATTTATTTACTCGATGAAAAAACCGTACCAATTGCATGCTTATACTACAACATTGATGTGAGGGATGTAGAATTGAGCCCACCCGAAAAGGTTGCATGATCTTATGCATTGAATTTACAAACTGCATAAATATGCTCGAACCTTTTTCATACTACGCCCCAAAACTCTAAAATGATTGATAAATTCTTAAAAGTTACAATAATTCTCAGTCACATTAAAACAGCCTGTAGATACCCAGAACGGTAGATACTTTAAAAATGTCTTGAATTGCAAAATTCGTAAAGTTTAAAAAAATATATTGAATTGAATTGAAAAATACACGCAGTATCACCCTGGTGAAAGATCACCATTCAGAAGCGAAATGTTGCTTTAAATGGCTTTATCCGTTTTTGGTGACCAGATCTGAATAGCCTGATGCATTCTAACCTTCTTCCCTTCTCCAATCTATAAATTTATTATCTCAGCAATCAACATCACAACACCATCAACGAAGAAAGTCGCAAAATCCATGTCATTCTCGCGCGACGGCCGAACAATGAAAAGCTGTTTTACAACCAAGGCCCGAAGCATTTTTACAATTCATATTTAACCAGTTTGCGTATGGTTCATGGTACAAACCTACCGCATCAAAATGAAATAAATTATTTGCGGTATCCCCGCAGGGCACACTGCATGCTGAATTGCAATTACGGTAAAATAAAATGCATTGCATCGCCAACCACATCAAGCGATCATTTTTTAAGTACCTGCTTTTATACGTGCAACTTATGAAGGACCTGAAACTTCTGTGAATCTCTTCTCCGAAATTCTTCCTGTACCTAATACATAATATAGATTATCTTTCGTTTTTTCTATGGAAAGGCCCATAGATTTTCTCTGAATAAATTTCAAACTCCCACGAAAAGACATTTGAAAATAAGGAATATTTTTGTCTATGCGCGGCACAAAGTAGCTGCCAGACATGTTGGTACCCTCCAGGATTTTTTTCGGTTTTTCTAAAAACATGCGGAATTTGTTGCATTGTTTTTACAAAGGTGAACTTTTTGGATTTTGTCAAGAGTGATGAAAATTTTACAAAATGCTTGTTTCGGTGAAATCAACACAAGATCAAACTTCAAATAGTGTTAACTTATTGTTGCAATTCGGATGGACTCCGTGTGGCAAAATAAAATAATAATTGTTTTAGCAAATTGAAAAACTATTCTTGTCAAAAAAGGTAAGCACCTTTGGGTGATGTTTATGATTTGAGCAAAATTTTACAATTTAAACTCGTTTTTGGGTAAGATTTGTTTTCTTGTCCAAACTAAGAACCTAACAACCTATTTTAAATGTAAATAGTTGATTCATTAAATGTGCCTAATAAACACTTATTTCTTAACATGCACAAAATTAATGAAAAACACTTTTTATTAGTTTAATTACAATGAGGAACAACTATTTCAGTCACCGGAGAAGCAAAATCATGCATTTTAATTAATTTAAAGCTTGGTAAAGTTTCAAGTTTTTATATGGCTTTTAGGTTAGGTTTTTTTTATTTACAAAAAACCCAAACTAAGAACCTATAAATCTATTTCATGTCTAATTAATATATTGTATTATGTATGTAAAATAGGTTTTAGGTTTTTAGTTTGGGTTTTTTAAAAAACAAAAAAGCTAACAACCTGCTTCTATGTATTTTTTCCGTAAAACTTTACTAAAATTATCGTTAACTAATATAAATACATACCTAAGGATATATTGATAAGGATAAATGAGATCTCTGAGACGAATGTGCGGTAAAACCATGTATGATCGTGTGAAAAATATTGAAATTCGTAAAGAATGTAAGGCTGATGTAAGCGTAATGAGTAAGATTAAGAAAGGTAAGCTTAGATGTTTTGGGCATGTGGAGCGAATGAACGAAGAAAGGAGTGTAAGAAGAATGTATGACGCGAATGTGAATGGAAGAAGAAGCCGGGGACGTCCGAGGAAGACATGGCACGATTAAGTGAATCAAATACTTGAGTCGGGCCATGTCAGAAGTCGGAATAATAAAAGAGAATGTATGAGACGATGTATGAATGTGAATGAAGCAAGACGTGTATGCCAAGATCGAGTTGTTTGGCGGTCCGTCCTCTCTGCCTATCCCTGCGGGGAAACGGCGTGATGGTTAGTTAGTTAGTTAGTTAGGATATATTCAAATTAATCCCAGGGTTGCAACCAATGTGTGCGCCAAATGAATCGTTTGAGACTTTCTTCTGTACTTTTTTTAATGCCAAAAACGCACTAACTGCTCCTAACCGTCTGGAGCCGGCATCACCAATTGGAGTACCATATGTTGTGAGGCTGGGAGTATTTGGTAAAGAGGAAGATGGGGAAGTATCTAGCTATTCAGAGCAGGGGCCTGATTCCAGTTATTTTTAACACTTCCTTTAGGGTGCCAAATTATAACGCGCTGCCCGGTGCAGGACTCCGAGTTACCCCATACAAATTCATAACAATATTGCTTTTTAAGCCAAAAATAATAATACAATCTATCAACAGTTATTATTTATGGTTAATTATACTGCAAAATACATCTAAGGGTTATAAAAAAAATATCAAATATTAATACGTTAGGAGAAAAAAATGTTGGCTCAGGTAGCCGAGTGTCTGGCACCGTAAGTAAAGTAATTTATTAAGAACCTACCTTTAAGATATGAATTTCATAGACGGCTATCGACAGTTTTTCTAACCAATAAAAGCTAACGTTTACGACTATTAGCGGCCAGCATTGCTTAGAAAAAAAGACGCCAGGAGATTTTTTACTCTCACAATAAAATGAATAAATAATCCTTGTCTGAAAATACCCTAATTTTATTTTTATTTATTTTATTTAATTTTGGGAAAATTAATAGCAAATCCATATTTTACATATACGTATATAACAATAATAAGAATAAAAACAATAAGTCATGCCAATTATAAATTTTCCACTGCTGTTGAAAAATACTATGAGGAAAGTGTGACAATATACAGTTATACATCAAATAGCATACACTATGTTAGTCGGGGGAGGGGAAGGTGGAGGGGAACATAGGAGTGGGATAAAGGTACAAAGGACTAGAGTAGATGGAAAAGTGGTTTAAGTTATCTAGTTTGAGAGCGGTCGTAGGTCAGTAGTGGGTTTCAATCAATTTTAATACTTATAAAGTAGATTTACGCAGTACGAGCTGAAGCATCCAGCGTTGCCCGGGTTTATCAATGGTTTGGAGTAAAGCTCTGAGGTTGAGATGTGTTACTCCTACCCCTACCCTACCCCTACTTCTACCACTGCCCCTACCGCTATCCCTTCCCCTACCCCTACCTTTAAACCTTTACAACGTGGATCATTTTGCAAAAACCCGCGCCTAAATAGGTCCAATGGTTTTTTAGTCTATAGCGGGATACAATTACAAACATTGCATTTTCATTTTAGATTTCAATCATAATACTATAACGGCAGCTAAATTGAAAGTTAGAAATATGCTCATGTTTTAATATCAAATGTTTTTTTATTAATGAATTATATTGATAGTAACGCTGCTTAAAAACAGCTCATGGGTTGGTTAACTCACTTTGGCTAAAATGAGTTGAAATGCAGATATGTACCAGCCAAAAAAATTTTTTTTTTTATATTTGCTTTTATTCGAGAGACCGACAGTTCACATACAAAAAAGGTGGTGATTTAAATTTAACCATTTATAGGTTTCCAATTGGGTGGTGAGGTATACTGGCGAAAAACGTTGACTAAAATCGCTGCTTTGAGAAATAAAGCATTTAAGTTTTGTACCACTTTTAAACTTCTTTATCAACTTCAATGTTATTATTATAATGCTAAGCCGATTTAACGTTTTTTCCGGAAGAAAAATAATCGCTTTGATTCTTTGAAGAAAAATGATTGTGATTTAAAGTTTCTTGTCCGATTAAAACACCTGTTATCTGATTTACCGGTAAACTTGTATTTAAGTAAGGACATATTTAATTTTAAAATAACTTGGTGTATTCTTCCAGTTTACAGAGCATAAAGAACTTCATAATACTACATTATTAAGTCAAAATGTCAATTTTCCGATTTAACGTTTTTTTGCCACTATACCCACGATATATAAGTAAAACAAGTGATTTTAACAAAGAAATTAAACATAAATCCATATATATAAAAACGAACGCTTGTCCGTCCGTCTCTCCTCGATTTTATCGAAAATTACTCGACCGGTTTCGCTGAAAATAGCACAGTTCGTTGTTATTAGTGCCGGGAAGGTTTAGAGAGTAGTTTGAATGAAATGAAATATTTTAAACTGTTGCAAATCAATTTTAATAATAAAAAAATTAAATAGAGTTCTACGAATTAAACACAAAAACAATTAATAAAACTGTTGCTATAACGTTATAAAATTAGTGTGAAAAACATTGAACCCGCCATGTTGTATTGAGGTTATCCCATAGATATACCACTAGAGGCACTAGATATATTAGCTTAGATTAGCCACATATTCAAAAGCAGAAGGTTTGTTTGGGTAGAATATTTTCAAAATGGAAAACACAAGTAAGTACCTACTTACGAATTATTTTATTTAGATGTGTTTTAAAAAAATAAATGTTTGGAATGAAATAAAATTTTCAAATGAATTTTTCTTTGTTTCTTTGATTAGAGAAAGTAATATTGATCACAAGGCATTACTTTCGCTGTCAAATCAATTATGGGACCCAAACGACAAGCAAGAATTCAAGTTCAAATTCATTCATAACTTTATTCCTTTAAAAAAATCCCAAGCAAGGCCGGGTACACATCAGCTAGCACAAAATAAAAAAGAAACATAACTTTAAAAGTTACACGAGAATTTATTTAAATGGGATGAGGAAATGACGAAGGTACGGGGGATCGATTTAATTGAAATGTTTATTATAAGTAATTTCATATTAATAAAAAAGGAAAAAAAAATGTTTATATATATATTAGATGCACAAGTATAAAATTTATCAAGAGCATCTCCTGTCCCGATCCTATCTTCCTCTTCCTCTCCCCCTTTCTTCTGATTTTGTTTTTTCTTTATTCTGTTAACTTCATAAATAAAACATCTGTATTTAACCACTGTTAGCACAAGAAACTTTGTTGGCTAACCTTTTGTTAGACTTCCTTCGTATATATATTTGTATTAAAAGCTGTTTTTTTCTTACAAATAAATAAATTATATGAAGGGTAGAAAGTTAATAGAATGGTGGTACTATGAGATGAGCAAGTATCTGAAGTTATCGTCGCTGAAGTCCCGCGCTGCACCGTGCCATTCGTCGCTTGTTCTTCGTCACGTAGGATCCTTCCAAGATATTCCAACTATTTGAAATTCTCGCATCGCGTCGTCGTCGCATGTTCCTTCGCCCACGTAAGATGTAGCGTTACGTGGGCGAAGGAACACGAGAAGTTGATTTGATATTTTCGCGCGTAGTGGACGCAACGGCGTTTGTTATTTTTCACCGTGGCTGAAGTAGAAAATTGTATTTGTCCTTGTTCTATTTTCCAGAACGGCCTGTACTGTGGGACAAAAAGAAAAAAAGACAAACGCTGTCATAATCGTCTACTAGCGCATCGCCTTGCTTTGAATCGCTGTCGCAATCGCGTTCGCGTTACTTCACCTACGTTAAGAGGAACGGCTGCGCTGCCTCTTTCATACATAACTTAATTTTGGATTTGAGGCCAAAATACCCATCCAAACTGAATGATTTATTTTTTTTAATTAAAGTTTTAGTAAATATCTAGTACGTATGAAAAGTATTTTATTTATTTTTGTTTTAAATTATGAACTGCGAGGCCATGAAAAAAAATTTAATATTCGTAATTTTAGAGGCAACGTTATTTCCGGAAAAGAATTTATTTGGAAAATTATTTGCGAGTTCATCTTACTTTTTTTTAATTGTCATATTTGCAATGTAAATAAAAATATAAAAACAAAACTTTTAAGAAAAGGTTTTTTCAATTATGTACGGCAAATTTGTATTTCAACATTAAGTATTCGTTTTTAATTTAATTTAAAGTTCACCATGATGCTTACTGTAATGTATTTTTTAATTTTTTTATTTTATATTTCATTATATTTTCAAAGTAAACGGGGTGAATTTTTTTTTAAATCACCGTTAACCCCCAAATAATTGTTAAAGTTGCCTTTAAAATTGCGAAAAATCAATTCCTTTAATGGCCTATATTTCGTAATATAAAACAAAAATAAATAATTATATAATTGAAAATACACTTTGTATATACCACTTTACTTAAAATATATAAATATTTCTACATATTTCGATAGCAATGCTATCATCTTCAGGAATAAATGAATACATTTAGTATTAATACAATAGTATTCATTTATTCCTGAAGATGATAGCATAGCTATCGAAACATTTAGAAATATTTATATATTTTAAGTAAAGTGGTATATACAAAGTGTATTTTCAATTATATAATTAATAATGATGCCACAAAGTTATCAATCATTTGAAGAAATTACAAAAATAAATAAATTACTTCTAATCCGTACTAGATATTTACAATAATTTTTGATGAAAAGTGAGTATTTTGGCCTCCAATCCAAAATTAAGTTTTGTATGAAACAGGTCGCGCTGCCGTTCCTCTTAAGACGCAGGATTAGCGATTCTTTACTACCTACCTGCATATTAATATTTATTGTTTCTGAAATAAATATTGTTACATCTTTTATAAGAATGAATTTCTCCCCCATAAAAATAATATACCTACAAGTGTGTGATTTTACTTATTTTAACTCAGTCCAGTTGCACGCTGTTTTCTCGAAGTATATTTACGAGCATATAAAATGCGCACGTGTTCCTAAACTCGATCGAGTTACAATATATAGTTATGTATAGTTGAACAATAGAGTTTGTGCCGTGATCTGAACCCATGTTCATAATAAAATACTCCTTGTCTACGTGCCTACATAGTGCTTTCGTTCGTAGCTCGTGATTTAATATTCGGATTTTCTCAACGTTTCAATGAGTGCAAGAAAACTTGAATAATTTATTCAGACATTTTCAATTCAACAAGTTTACAATGGCGAAGGAAAACTGTGCGTGCGTTGACTGTCCATGTCTCTGCATTCATGTAAACCCGAAAGCTGGCGATGCAGGGTAGGTGTATTGACCCATTTAATTTTTAAAAAGTGATTTAGAAAAAATGGCAAATTCCGCCTCGCCGAAGAAACCGATTGATCATTGGAAAAAACCACTTTGTTCCAATTAAACGAATGTGAGGAATTTGAGTGTGTATGATCACCGAAACTGTGGTAAATTAAAAACTAACTACCTAACCATAATGCCACTTCTCCTAGAATGCCCCACAACTCTCTCATGGCATATTCGCACATTTCCCATACATACCTACTTACTCTTCTGTTATTTTTACTCTTGACAACCAACTCAAGTAATTTATTTAAACAAAAAAAATGTTTGTTTGAAACCACTTTATTACATTTATACATTGTGAACTGGTTTGGGTTGAACTCAACCTTCTTTCAGGACCGTAATAATATGAAATATATATTATAGTCTATATAAGCTGTTTATATGATGACGGTCTCGAAGAAGGATGAGTTCATCCGAAGCCAGTCGACAATGTATAAATATAATAAAGTAGTTTAAAACAAATCATTTTGTCGTTTCAATATAATGTCAAGTAACAAAGTGGTTGATTTCTTGGATAATTTAAGTAATTTAATCACTTAATCGTTTCATGTCTTCCTAAATCATCTCCCATCCTGTTCCTGTATAGGTTTTATATTTTTTATTATGAAGTAGGTAATATTAAATTCTGCTAAATGCACGGAAATTTGTGCTTTCCCTAACTTTTGTAACGGTTTTCTTTTTCTGAAAATCGTTGTTTTTTAAAATATTTTTCTTTTTGTGCTCGTCTCCCTAGAGTGCAATGCAACAACTCTCAGTGCGAAAAGCGCCGGCTATTTTGGCACTAGGATAGGTTTAGTTTAACTAGCTCCGAGTCGGTGGGCTGTTGCTGTGGGTGTTGGATCCGCCATCCGCGGATCCTTGGCACACGACCAGAGACCAGATATCGTGTGGATGACTAACAGCGCTGACAATGCGGCACGTGCGATCCGAACTCCACGTGCAGACGTCCTCGGCTGAGCGGACGATCCCCCGGCGGCACGTAGGGGCAGGTGATAGTTGACGAAAAAGCCCACGCCAAGTTACGTCATCGTAACTATTATTATAATATTGTAATTGACGAGTAGTCAGGCCGCGGGCGTCAAGCTACTGAGAACTGAGAACTGAGAACTGAGAACTTCGCCCGCATCGAATGCGTGTGTGTGGAGTGTACGCTGGAGGGGGGCGGCTCTCGGCTCGTTTCAGTATGGGTATAAAACGCCACCCGTCACAGTTCGCCAACTCAGTATTAAAAACTCGACCGAAGGCGCTCGCGCTGTTCGGTTACAACGTGCTCCCAATTAACGTGTGTCGTACCTAAACCTAGAGAGATGTGCGCCCGGGATAAGGCAGTGGAAGGGTTGCGGCCGCTGGCGCCGGAAGCCGCAAAAGCTCCCGTGAAAATCCCCCGCATAGTGCAGTACTATCGCCTGAAGCAGAAGCACCTCGCGCTGAGGGGAGGCGCGCCCCCCCGCCCGGCGGTGAAATACACCCCCGACTGGCTCTCCGTAATCACCTCCAAGAGCAAGGCTTGCCTGGAGTTCGCTTGCTCACTGTACGCGAAATCTGGAAAGAGTCGCCTGAGAAGGTGAATATTTTGTGTGTTTCGTACATTTCAACTTTCGTCGTTTTACGGTCGTCAAAATGGGGTCGTTATTTTTTGTTACTTTTTCTCTGCTTTATGCTAATACGTTTTTATCGAAGGAAGCAAAAACTTGGGGTGGACTTGACACATTAAATGAAAAACACACTTTGTAACGGAATACTGTATTTATAAGTAAGTGTGGTTTTCATTTCAACCGTTAAATTTTTCATCGATCACAATTCAACTGTGAAAAGTCACTTTCAGAGCTGAAAATTTTGAAAAAATCTAATTTTTATTAAAACTTTTCATCATTACAGTACATTTTTTTTATTTATTCAATAGCCGTTAATTCTCTTTGTGGCATTACAAACTATTTTGTTTAAACCACTATTTAATAAATAAATGTTTCGACACCAATGGTTCCCTCGTCAGGATACAACACATACAAAGTATTCTAACGTATTTAATATACCTACATTATATCCTAACGAAGAAACCATTGGTTTCGAAATATATATATTTTTTAAATTATGATTAGTGGTTACAAAACTTTTTTATTTATTATTTATTATGGCAAAGGTGAAAAATTTACCCTTTTATGATACTTTAAATAGCAGCGGAACATGTGAAACTTAATTTAATTTATTTTTTTTTAAGTTTTCTTCTACATGTTTTTAAGTGTTAAAAATATTAGTATTTTATTTATCGTGATTATAAATATTGCCGAAACTTTTGTCCGTATTCTCTCCGCTTTGCACTGTGTATTTTAAATAGTGAAAAATGTAACTAAAATCATTTTTTATCAATTAAAAAACAAAAGTAACCTATGAATACGTTTTAAAGATACCGTAAAGATAGCGCCCACTGCCCACCCAAAGTTATCTCAATAGATCGTCGATAGTTTCACAGCCAAGAATACGAGTATATATATATTGGACATGGTTGTTAATTTCCAATTGATTCTTATCGGCGATAGATTAAAATCTTTTATTTTATTATTTATGTGTTTTCACGGCGCGTAACATTTAATTTATGTAAGTAGCTCATAAATGTATATATGTACAAGTTATATTATATCCTTATCATGCACGTGGAAGGTAAATGCTATTGCAATTATAATATGCGAAACAAAGCCATTTAAAAAAAAAATCTTTTCATAAAATCAGTTAGTTTTCATCTGACGGTCTCAGTGGTTGAGTGGTTACGATCCTTGGCGGATTCAAATACCGGCGTACCCAAGTAAATTTAACTCTATTTATTAAAAATAATATTATGTAGCATATTTGCGGCACGTTCCAGAGTGGTAAAACTGTCAGTATCGCCCCAGTGAAAGACTACCATTCGAAATCGAAACGTTGCTTGAAATGGTTTTAGCCATGTTTGGTGACCAGATCTGAATAGCCCGGTTCTTCCTCACCTTCCTTCTTCCCCATCTCCTTCTCCTCTTCACTACATTCAGCCTCATGACACAATTGGGGATACCATAGTCTCACTGGCTCCAGACGGTTGGGAGCAGTTGAGAGTCTCACGTGGTATCACTTAAAAAAAGAAGTAAAATATAATGTTTTTACAATATTATTTTACTAATAAAAAAATGCCAGTTACCTACTAACGGATTTCGCCCATAATTTTTTTATATTCTCTCATTAGACGAAAATTTTTTTTTTCGAAAACACTTAAAAGTCCTCAAGAATGTCTTAAAAAATTACCGCTAAATGTGCATTTAAATGTGTCAAATCTCCCTAAATTTCATGACGCCAAAACTTATAATTTTTTCACTTGCAGCATGCCAAATGTCTGCCTTACGTTTATGGTGTGCCTAAATAACAATATTATAGTTGTATTTTTTATTTGTACTTTACAATTCAAAAAACCTTTATGTAGTGAAATAGCAACCATTATAAAATGAGTTATAATTGTTTTGACCTTTGTTATAATTTATAATTTTCATTGACACTTTATCGCTAAGCCGCGTTAACTAATAAAATCTGTTTGTGTGTTCAGTTGTTAAAAAATCAGCATGCGCCATTTCTTAGAATATTATTATTGAACAAATATAATCAGTCACTTTCAGTCGAAAACATATTTGTATATTTCAATAAAACAAACGTTTGTAATCAAAAATTTACTATTTTCCCACAGCATTTGATAATGATTATAACAGTGATGAAAATATTATTTTTCCACGGACTAAATTTTTTTGTCAATAAAAAATTGGAATAATCTAATGAAATTTGATATTATAAAGAATCCACTTAAAATATTAAAACAAGTTCATTCGCCAACTTATATGAATTTTACACTGAAGATGAAGTAAGTAGAAGTTGTGGGCGTGTATGCGTGTCCGAAGTAGGATCAATTTTCTCCTCGGGTAAAATTGATCAAACGTTTTCAAATATCGAAATTCTTTCACATCGCACTTCTACGGATTTTGAACGTGATAAAAAGTTTATTGTTGCCACCTGATGAAATTTGACTGCTCTAATCACTGAACAAACCCCCCCGCGGTGATCTTACAATACGAATTGTATAACACTGTTTTCAATTTCTACCACTAGAGGCCTCCACTCACTTAAAATACCAGACTTTAAAATCCTGGTTGCGATAATAAACAAACTCTTTCAATATAAATAAAATTAAATATTTTCAAAAAAGATGATAATAAATTCTATGTTTTGTTTCATCTTCAGCATGCTGCCCAGTACAAGGAACATGACCAACGCGACTATCCCGCTGGTTCTTACCACCATCCTGGCCTGCCTCCTCGCCAACGAGTTCTTACCCGACCAGGAGCCAAGGAACCGGATATGGATGCTCTTTTACCTGATCGCTTTTGCCACCCACTTTGGCACCCAGATCTGGATGACGCTGGTTGCAGGTAAATACTTTAATCTTATTAACTCATGTTTTATTGTTTTGTCTATGAATTCTAAGTATGTACAAATCGACAGTCGACAGACTTAACTTAACAGTGGTGATGACACTGTAGATATTTTGGAAACAACAAAAAACTGTGTAAATACCTATGTACGATGAAAAAAAGAGTTTGTTCATTCGTTAGTTCCTCCTTTTACCACCTGCAAAGTTAAGTGTGTCAAGATATAGATTAAGTAGGAAAGTGCGAGAAATGTACAGAAACAGCAAATAAATCATTTAACCGGTCAGCAGCTGAATTGGCATCACGTCTGGGTCCCACCCAGGCGTGGTGAGTTCAATTCCTCGGCTGGCTAAGTCCTCCATCACGTCACGAGCAACATCTTCCGCTTACTGAAATGGTAGTAGGAGATTTTTAAATATGGTCAGGTTATTTGTTACCTGGGAACGTTCATCATTTAAAAAAAAAAAGTTATTAATTCAATTTATTTGAAATCGTTAACTTGATACGGTACTGCTTTATTGAAACATAATATTTATTCACTTGTGAACGGATTTTTTGAATCAGTATGCTGAATTCAAGTGGAGCGCTAGAAAGATTTGTTAGAAATTGCTAAATTGTCCAAGCTCAAATATGCTAAAAACTCAACATTATTTATAGAAGTAGTGTTAACAAAGGCTTAATCAATAAATTACAGTAACATTAATGTAATAATGCTGAGTAGGATGATTGTAAAAAATGATTGTTCTGCTTATCTTTCATTGTTCCACAACTGATTTGCAATTATTTATACTTCCTCACATTTTATTGTGCGGCAATAAAATGTGAGGAAGTTATTTAAATGACAAAAACTGCTATAAACTAGAATCAAGTAAATTTGTTATCTTAAAATCTTAATGTGTTATTTTATCTATTTTATTTGTAATTGTTTCAGGTTTGGTGCTTTACTTCAACCTCCCGAGGCATGTGTTTGGACAAGTGCAGGAAGTCATTTTTCCATTCTTCTACATGTTCAACGCCACCATGAGCTTCATTCAGATCATGGCTTACATCAACACCCAAACTCAAATAGGCTTGGGCTCCACAGAAATGGTCCAGGTAAGAAAAACTAACCCTGTATCACATCAATAATGCAATACATCCCAACTCCCCCCGCCTTGAACCTCACAACATTTCTAAATCGGGAATATCATGGCCCTAATGAATCCAGGCAATTTGGACACTTTATGATAAAAATACCTTTTGGAAACTTCACAAAAAAACTCAAAGTAATCCAGTTACTTTTATCGGTAACTATTTCTGATCAATGTTTCATTTTTTTCCAGATCACAGTGATGACATTCACCCTGTGCATTGAACTAGTCATCAGATTGTACGTCTCCCAAGCACTGGTCCTGGTGAAGCACCAGAAGACGAGGATCGAAGCCGAAGCGGGAACCGGACAAGAAGTCGGTCACCACGTCCTCGGAGAGCTGGCCAACTGCCCGCACTACATGGGCATCCTGCGCAAGTTCAGGCGTATGCATTCCTACATATCTCTAGCCACCATTGTAACGGTTATTTGTAGTGCCTACCACATCAATTATCTCACTGATAAACTTTGCATTTGAACCCTTAGTTAGTTTAGTAAATATCTAGTATGAGTTTGCTTTACACTCTGAGAGAAGCGTTGCAATTTACTCAATATGTTAAATGTTTTAGTTGACACTGTTTCTGATAGTTGGAAGACAGTTGAGCATTTATTATTTCATCCATTTGAGTGTTTGTCAATTGCACATTGTGTGTTTTTTTTTGCGAGTCAGTCAATGAGTGATTATTTGGATAAATATTTTTGTCGCTCGACATAAGTGGTCGAGGGGAGAGCGATAGTGAAGTATCGGACTCTTAAATGTAGTCATATTGATTCATGCTCAGTAGCCTATACATTACAAACTGTAGCAGTTTTTTAGGGTCCGTACAGTATTTGAATTTGATGATTTTTAGTAGAAAAAAGTCCCAGTTTTTAAGTCCACATAATATTAAACAAAATAAATATGCAGGAGATGCATCACCAGTGTATTGTTATTTAGTGAAATTGTTATTATTATTCACATTGATTTTAAGATATAATTTTGATGATTGAGCTAAACACAAACCAACAATAAACCATACAGGGTTGTTGCCAAAAGTTAGTAAGTCCGTACATTTTTTAATTTAAAAGATTTATGTTTTCCTCAAAATCAGACTTCCATACAATTTTGCTTCTAAAATTGATTTATAGATGGCCTGCAAACTTCTTTAGATGTTCATATATTCATTGTCACTTCATGTTTATTAAACTTTGACTTTCTACCTTTTGACATTAGTTCCCCAAGATAGTATATTATATACAAAAATGACAAGCATCTTGCTTTGTACAACTGACAAATGTTTTTAGTAACGCCCTAACTTACTGCATAGTATTTAATAAAATATGTCACAATACCAATATATTTCATATTATAAGTTCATTTTACTGTGTTCAACGACGTCTGTTTTTAATGGTGGGACAGGTCTCCTACTTAAAGCAGGCGTCACTATTTCAAGTTATTAGTAAATAATTTCGAAACCAAATTAACATTGAGACTGTTCTTATCAGAATAATCACTGTTCAATGCGATGCATTGCTTTATTCCTAAGTTAACTATAATTAGTAGACTGAATAAAAGGAAGTGTCTAATTGAATATAATATTGTGATGATTGCAATTTTCTAAATGTACAAACTTTTTCCAAAAGTTTGAGCACATTTTTCAAATTTGCACAACGCATTGAAAGAAATGCTTTTATTTAAGTAAGTGTCAAATTAAATATTCTTTTTAAAAGAAATAAAGCAGTTCTCCAGTGGTAAAATGACAAAATATAGCTGTGCTATTAAAATTGTTAAATTATAATGTTAAGATAAATTTTTGTGCAATGCAAGTGTTAAATGATATCAAAAAATTAAACCTGTGAAAAGTTACAAAGACTTAAATTGTTTAGTATTTAATGATATTGTTTTCTATGATCTGATTATCGTTCTCATTTAGTTTCATTTAAGATTCTTATTAATTAACATGACAGCTCGGTCCTGTCATTTGTAGATTAATGCTTTTTTGCGGGGAATACTGGATGTTCCCCGCAGATTTTATTTATATTTAATTATACCTAGTTGTTAAAATGTTTCATTAAAATGATGTAAATGTAATAAAAGTTTATCAATATCGGATAAGCAATTTTATATGATACACAAAATTTGAACGCATTTTCAAATCTAAAACACTTTGCCCCACAACATTGAACATGTTTTCTTATCTAACTGGTGGCCAGCTAGAATATGTGTGTAGAGTGGCCCATCGTTAGGTTTTTGGAACAACATCCTTGCAGTATTTTTCATTTTCTCACCGACCACAGGCAGCGAGTAATACATCAATAGTGGATGTCTTAATCTGTTTTTATAGGTACACAGACAGTGTATTAATTATGTATGTAGTTACAAAATTACAGAAATATTATTTATAATTATTACTACTGATTAAAAGTTCCTATTGATTATAATTATAAATGAGTGCAATACTCTTTGTGTTGTAGCTAGAAGAAATGCCAATGTTTGGAAATACTGTACTATTACACTTGTGTGCTGTTTTAAAATTGTTTTTATAATATAAAAGAAGATTGACTTTTTACTTGTCTTTTTATTTATCTATTATATAAAAAAGAATGTCCCGAGTGGGTGGTGTTTATTTGTTTATTTCTTTGTATCCAAATCTATAGTTTTATTCTGAGCTTGCTGAAATTTTGCACACTTCTTGTTCAAAATAAAAGGAAAACTACGGGGTAGGGATAGGAGTAACACATTATAACCTCAAAACTTTCCTCTAAACCATTCATAACCCCGGGTACATCAGCTAGTCTATTATATAAAGAAGAATGTCACAGGCGGGCGGTGTTCGTATGTTTTGTATACAAATGTACAGTTTTATTACCAGCGCGATGAAATTTTGCACACTTGACTTTCGAGACAAGAGGAAGGTCACTGTCTAAGTGATATTTCTAAAAACCACCCCCATTCCCACCCCTTAAAGCAGAATTTTGGTTCTTCTTGATGAAATTTCGCACACTAAACGTTTTGAACGTTTCAGAAAAATTACTGACAACCTCAAAAATTTACTCCAAACCGTTCTAAACCATTCAGCCAGTACAATATATTTATGAGTCGTGGAGTTGCAAAACTCACTCTGAAAATTTTGGAAATCAATATTTAGAAATAAAAAGAATTAACATTTTATGCCAAATAATAATACATCAATCTGTTGATATCGAGTAAAAAATATTAATATTAAATTATATGTATTTACTTTCAAACATTTTTTGGGAATCAAAACCAGCAGAAATTTCTAGAGCGGGTTTCGCAACTCCACGACTCATATCTTCAACGCTTATTATTTTCCAACATAATATGATTTCAGAACAATAAGCTTAGAAAGTATAATAGTTGGATGATTTGTATAGCGCCGTTTTTGTGAAAAATCACCTCAAGTATATCATGTAAGTTCTGTACTTCGTGTGCAATTAAATGTGATACAGATTAAAATGAATGCATAGATACAATAGCTCATCTCTTAAGTGTACTATTCTATACGGTAATAGAATAATAGACATTCAGAGCCAGAACACTAATTAGGATAGATGCTCTCGGGATAAGGTGTTCACATTGGGGGTCTTATGCAGGAGGCCATCTCTGAACTTTAAATTAAACCCCCAACCTCTAAACCCAAAGTCAATTCTGAAAACCACTATGCTACAGAGGTCACAACCGAACAGGTGGCGGAACTAGCCAGTCGCTGGATGCCAATGTATCCGTTATACATATATGTACCTTTTTTTGTGAAACTCGCACGAACTTACTTGCCCATGCGGTGTGAACGTGTAGAATCAAGGGGACTATTTTACCACCGGGTTGGACGGTATTGTGGTTGGAAAGCGGCTTGTGGAAGGTATTTGTTTATGTGGACCTTGAATGCCGATAGCTCGTTTTACATGCGTGCCATTTTACAAAAGAACAAGTTGGAGAAACTGTTCTCATACTGCCGGCATCAACTCCCTGTGTCTTCCGCTTTTGTTCAACAAGGATCAATGTTGCTTTTCAAGCGGGCCAATAATTTATTTTACCAGTGCTGAACATTACGGTTCTCACTCTAAATTTGCACCAACATATTTTTTTTCAATCCAGATGTGATTAATTAATATTTTTAAATGCCTAAAAAGTAAGGTAAAGTACCTACAGAATAAACAAATTCTCAACTGGATAATAATAATGTAATATAAATTCATACCCTTCGCTAATATTTTAATCAACAGTCATAGCTTACTATCAAAATTAATTATCTCATTACTCTTGAAACAATCCTTGCCAAAACAAAGATTTTTTTTTAAATCAAATCTAAAATAGGTACCTACAGTCATTACAGTACAGACATAAAGGTAGACAATAAATTAGGATGCTGCGATCGTTTAAATAGTATTAAATGATAACACCGAGGTGGCTCATAGGAAAATTAAAGTAAGTTTAATTTATTTTTTTGAACAACTTTGCAAAAAAGATAATTACATGGAAAGGTGATTTTTTTTGTATTTCATAAATGTATGCATAAAAATACCCCTTTATTAGATGTTAAATCAAAATAAAACAAAATCAAATTCACAGATCAAAAATATTAATTTAAAAAATGCAAATATAATCGAGTTATGTTGTTTTGGATAGTTTCTTTAAAACGAACCGTCAAATTCGAATGTGACAAAATTTTTATACGTAGAACAAATGTCTACATTTTATTGCCGAGCGAGTCCGACATTTAAAAAAATGCAAAATTTGAGGGCGCTACTACCATTTAAAAGGTATTAAATGGCAACACAAAGATGGCTAATAGGGAAATCCACAGACCAAGCAATGCATAGAAATGTCCTAACATGCAAGGGGAAGAAACCAAAATAAGGGGGGTGGGGAACAAGCTGGGAATGCTGCCGATTTAAGTAATACTGCAACTATGTAAAAGGGTTCGGCTTGTTTACAAAAACCGAATATTTTGTTACAGAATTTAGTTTGACCCTTTTTATAAATGTTTTTTAATTTGCTTACTGCAATCAAAACAAGTGCAGTGAAATCTAAGATTCGTTCTGATTCGATGATATAGACCACAGAATAGAGAAGGTGGGAACCCGGATTTACTTTTAGGCCATTTTAAAAAATAGAATTATTGCACACATTTCAATTGTGATTACATAGATACGTACCTAAGTGAACTTTCCATATTTGGAACTGAAGTAGGTATGTGTTAGGAATAATATGAAAAGTTTTTTTTTAAACCCACACAGGTGATAAAGTACCTACATAAAATGTATCAACAAAAATCTACATTTGAAATGTGCGCTATTTATTTATTTAATTCTAAAGAATGTATTTTATTGTTTTCAATAAATAAAATGATTTTTACAGTGTCGTTTTTGGGAAGAAAAAAAAAACCTTAATGGTTTGTCGTAGTTATGCAGAAAGCTTCCAACCCCAAAAAGATAAAGCTATGAAAAAGGCATTTGAAAATTTGACAATGCAAAAGCATATTACGGCATTTGTGGAGTGAAACCGAAAATCTATTGCATTTGGAGCTTGGGTATTTTTACCATATAAAAATCTCGTGTTTATCTGTAGGGAAACATGAAAAAGTCAATTTTGGCAATTTGTGGGTTGGACGCTCCCTGCATAACTATTTCCAATTGAGGGTTGGGTTAGTCTAGGTTTGGTTTTTTTTTTTAAGCTTATTCCAGATGAATGGGCCAGATATACGAAAAGCTCGATCATAGTACGCGGGTTTATTTGACCGAGAGGGTTCAACTAATCGGTTAGCAGCATTAAAATCTGCTGACCTCAAAGTAAGCTGTCTATCACCTGGTTCTTGTCGGACACATAGTTCAGACATATAGGGTGGTGCCTTTCCCTGCAGTGCTTTGAAGGTTGTTAAGGAAATCTTGAATTCTATTCTTTCAGGGCATCAGTGCCAATGAAAGATGATTCCTTAGAAGCGAAGTTATGTGACAATATTGAAGCTCACCATATATCATCCGTAGCATTGAACATGGACTGGATTCTGTAGAGTTGTTTCTGGGGGAGACCAGCAAATATGAACTATTACAGTAGTACATACGTGAGACAACAGAAAAATTTATTAGTGTTTTAGTTCCACCAGGGGGAAGGAATCTTCTGATTGATTTTATCTCTCTAAAATAGAAAAAGCCAGAACTTACAGACTTTGAGATTTGCAACTCAAGAGATAGACAACTGTCGATGGTTAAACCAAGAATTTTGATTTCTTTGGAAGGAATGATATCAGTGCCATGAATTTGTATCGGACTGTAGTCAAGAAGGGTCTGCCTTCCGCAAGAGCTATAGAAATGAACTCTCTTTTGGTTGGGTTAAGTTTGAGCTTATTAACAGACATCCAACTTGATACTCTGTCAATAAAGTCAACTACCTCATTTTTTAGGGTGTATTTTTCATCCGGAAAACAAAACTTAAAACTTATACGGTCATCCGTATAGCCTGGTGATTTAAAACCAGCCAAGTGAATGAGGTGTTCAAGATAATTTGCAAACAGAATGAAGAGAATGGGACCCGAGAAGGTACCTTGGGGAACTCCAAATTCAGTTGGAGTTTCCAGTGAAGTACGTTTATTAAAAATTAGTGAGCCTATTCATCCAGACAG
This sequence comes from Halesus radiatus, assembly GCA_022606495.2. Classification (NCBI taxonomy): domain Eukaryota; kingdom Metazoa; phylum Arthropoda; class Insecta; order Trichoptera; family Limnephilidae; genus Halesus; species Halesus radiatus. Next base: position 49,629 of record JAHDVE020001309.1, read on the forward strand.
GTGTGAGATGTCATCCATTGCAGTACATCACTCCGAATGCCACATTCGGTATCAAGCACACTTAATAGGATGCTGTGAAGGATGGACACTAACTCCAATTTACCAGCTTTCATGCCAAGAATCAGATCTGAAATGATCAGGAAAAGAGCAATTTCTATTGAATAATGAAACTGTCTATAAACCAAATACCCAACATGTTCACATATTACATAAATGAAACAATTTTTTAAGATATTCAAACAATTTTTTCCCTTCCATTGTTTTTGAAAGGTTCAGTTTTTCTATTCTTTTCCCAGAATTACAAATAAAAAAAATGATACATAAATAGAAGTGTAAAACCATTATATTCATATTTAATTAGACATTTTTTACAATATTTAATATGGAGATAATAACAGATATTATCAATAGTCAACTAAATAAAATTACCAGTTTTAGATGTTTTTAAAATATACTAATTAACTAATCATCATGGCGCTTCCTCGCAGGAGTAACCAGAGAGGACGGACTGCCAAACAACTCAGTCTTGGCACACACTCCTTGCTTCATTCACATTCATACACCGTCTCATACATACTCTTCTTGACATGGCCCGACTCGAGTATTTGGTTCACTTGATCATGCCATGTCTTCCTCGAGCGTCCCCGGCTTCTTCCATTCACATTATATATTCTCCTTACATTAATTTCTTCGTTCATCTGCTCTATAAAAATACCTGATGACAGAAACAAAGCAATGACCACGATTGACTTTGAAACCTCTCATGATCAACTGTTAGGGCACCCATAATGTAGTGCAAAAGAACCATAAGTAATTTTTTAAATAAAAAATGCAGAAATATCCGCTTGTTTCACATCTTTGCTGTGTACAAACATAACATTCATGTTTAATAGATGGTAAGTTTCTTTAGCGAAATGGAGTCAGTGTCTATTTTGCTAAAAGTCATAGAAAATCTAATTTACACAATTTACTCTTCCACATCTCTATTTCTTTTTCACGAAGTAAGTTACTGGTTAATATTTGGGATTTACTAAATATCTCAGCTTCTCTTTTCATATCGATATCAAAGTTATTCTTGAATCCAACCATATTCCATATATCTTTATGAGAAGTCAAATCAGTGGCCACCAATTCGGCCATGTTGTAGGCCAATTGTACATTGGCCTCAATTTTGAATTCTGCGAAATAGCTCTCGTCTAAGAGACGGCACCATTTCCAAGAAACTTGGTGAGATTTTTGATCTTCACACATGTTGAAAGTGACCCAATCTACTCCAAAATAATGAATAAATAAATTTGAGAGCAATTCTAAAGAGGCTGATTTTTCAGTAGAAACTAGTGCTTGATTGTTCCACAGTGAAAAATAGTTGCAATTCATAAGACTTAAATAAAGGCGTACAAGAGGAAGTCCGTGAAATTTTAGAAATAATAACAGGCTATATAACATGCACCGATTGCAATGTTCTCGTATTTCAGAAACCCTTACATAATATGTGTACTGCATTATTATAGCATGGAGAGTTATTTTTATATTAGGAAGTCGAAGATCAAGCCCCCTCTTGACGTCATCCAGAGACTTCAGGTGAGGTGCACATATCCTAATTTTATCAAAATAACAGTTGTTAGTAAAGAGTTGCTGACACATTTTGCGAAATCTCTCTTTCAGGAATGTCTGGACAGTCGATGTTCGTTTGGAAATAAGTCTTAGTGTTACCAGAGCTGAGAGACCTAAGAAACACTTCAATTCAATAATTCTCTGTAAATTATTTTTTTCTGTAATAGAAAGAGTGGATTTGGCATATGAATAAAATGAACATATGTCAAATTTTTCTTTTTCTTCTAGTTCTGTCAACTGTTCTTTATTATTAGATTTGGAAGATTTGTAAATGTAGTAGCTATTCAGCATAATGGGAGATAGTTCTGGAAGTCTAACATTTCGCACAGGAATCAACGTTCTTCTTGTTTTCGATGGGTATGTAATTCCGTCAATTTTCCTCAATGCGTAACAAAATTCAAATAAGTATTTATCTGTTTCGCTTGAAGGAGTAAGTAGGGCCATTTGACATACCAATTCCGCTGGGTTTATTGTACCCATTTCAAATCCCATGTACCATCTGAGATACATTTTCATTATTAAGTGTTCTTCATAAGACGTCGGTTTCCTCAAATAATTTGTTTCCTTAAAAGTATCTAGGAGTATGCTATCAGACCAATATCTCATCACGTCATTTTCTTTCTTCACGTCTGATGCCGTATTTTTTCCGCTTACGGGTGAATCCTCTTTAGTATCCAGCTCCATGTTTGAATCAGAAGACTGGAGAAAGAGAAGCCGTATTTCTTAAGGTACTTCGTCTGGAGGGCAATGGCCGTGGCTATCTCCAGAATAAATATACAAGTATTTAGGCAAAATCGATATTATCGACGACTTATAAATTCCTGTACTGTTTATTACCCATATTATAATATATCGTTAGGCATTATTGGAGCGAAACGGTAATATTCTTAATAGTCACTGTCAGATTTGCATTAAGGGGGAAGACTCAAATAAGGCGCTAAACGTCACTTCGCAGTATGCTAACGTAAGCAATACAACACATAATTTATCTGCAAATTCTTAACAGAAATTTACGAAAGTGTCTAAGGTTTTCAGTGACGTAAATTCTTAAACTGTAACCTTTTATATTATATATGAAATACCTACAGTAATTTTAAGTAAAACGCTCGACAGTGCCTTCACCGTTATGTTAACTGCACCCATTACAAACATATTTAATCAAAATCCTTCCACAATCTCAGAGTAAATAAGATCAAGAACCAAAAGCGTTTATTAAAAATAATTCAGTAAATCTAGATTTTCACTGTAATTCCCTCAAAGTTCAGGAATTTTTAAATTCAGTTCCGTCATACAAAAAACGTATGACAATTTCTGGCCCGCGCGATTGTTGATAAAACGATTTATTTCGCCGGAGTAAATCAGTTGTGAGAAGTCCTTCAGAGCGAGCGGACGTCGATTTGAAATTCGATATTTCTGTCTGTTTTATGACGAATAGCTGGGAAGAGAGGTGTTAAACTGCCACCGGAATGTAGGAATTACGTATTTTCGATTTTTTTTGTTATAATCACATTTCTTTGCAACGTTCTTTAAGATGGTCCAAAAAGTGATTAATTTATTATACGGCACAATATAAAAGACCTGCGCACTGGAAAAAAACTGACGGACGTGGTACAGATCTACAAGATTAGATCTTTGCAGGCGGTCAACAGCAAAACTAATGAATGAACGAATTATTTTTAAAATCTTAACATTTTTGTGCCCATATAATTTACAATCTTGACGCCCCTGACTGCATATATAAGTATGCCGATCTGTGCCTATCAAAATCCATAGTTTTAGCGGCTATTTTGAATTTCTAGATATTCACACCGATTTGGTTAGAAAGCGGCGTAAGTCATGTTAGGGGGGTGCTGAAGTCAAATTTAATGTCAACCTGAGTAATTTCGATGGTCATTTTTAATTTTGAGTTCTCTACCGATTTGGTTCAAAATCGGAATTAAAGTGTTTGGAAGTGAACTGAAATCAAATGCGAAGAATGATAATAAATAGCGAAGTTTGTTTTTTTTATTTCTCGCTATTTTTTTTTTGTGTTTAACCAATTTTGACAGTGAAGGGGTAATTTTTCGGTGAAGGTTAATTAATATTTTTTAAAGTAGGCTAAAGATTCTACAATTTGAAATGAAGAAAAATATTCTATGTTATCATAATAACATAGAATGTTTTACTTTATTTAGAACACCTGTATTTCGGACGATATTAGGTCCTTGGAGACCAATTTGTTTTCAAATTGTACCATCTTTAGTCTACTTTAAAAACAATAGATTAACCTTTACCGAAAAATTACTCCTTCACTGTCAAAATTGACAAAAACACTAAAAAATAGCGAAAAATAACAACTTACAAATTTTTTTAATAATTTAGAACCGCTGTATCTCGGACATTATTAAGTCGTTAGAAACGTATTTGATTTCAAATTATAGCATATTTGGTCTACTTTGCTTGGGGGAGGGGCAAGGGGAAGATAGGAGACTTTTGTGAAAATACTCCCTGTTATAGGTATTATTCACCGGCAAAATATCAGTTTTTCTTATTGCCTTCATTGACTTGGTGAATTGTATTCAAGCTTATTGTGTGCGTCTGGAGTGGGTTGTAAATCATCGTTATCTACCTATGTTATATTTTTACTGCTGTTTAGTATACAATATTGAAGGGCGTTTCTAAATCCCAAAAATTATCAAAAGACAAATAATTCTTATTCCCGATTAATAAACGGGATCTAATTCACATCCTCCACCTTGGTTCCCAATTCAAATGTAATAGTAGAATTACTTAACCATTAATAAAAACCAAAGCCACTAATAGAATAGCCATATAAAAAAGCATCCAATTCATTTCAACCACCTTGAATCCCCTAGTGGACAATCGAAAAACGGATTCCTTGATTCAAAATCCATGAAAATAATTCCCTGTGTCAAAAAGCTGTGCTTATAAGTATTTCTGAGCAGTTGGTCCACGTTACCCATTTCTATAATATTTCCGAAGCTAAAAAAAAAGATTATGCTGTGAAGAAATAAATATGTAAATAGTAACAAAACAAATCTTTTGTAAAAGGGAGGCCCTTTGTATGGCTACTGACAATAATTAATATACTATATATAAATTTAAAAAAACATATTCTCATCAGTTACCCTATCCTATTACCAACAGATGCTAAGTTAAGTCTGTCAAGCTTCTATTTATTTATTTTTATACAGCGAATAAACGAAAAAAATATACAGCAAATGTTTTTTGTTTCGTATTGCATCAATACGCTGAACATTTTTTTAATCCGCCGTGGTCTACATTATCCACATTTCCCCAATCCTGCTGCCGGATCGCGGTGGTCCGTGGTTTTAAGTTTGAGGCCTAAAATTCCTAACGGCGGTGAATACGCGGTCTTATACTGGACCCTTAACATCGAAAAAGTATAAACTATAAACCATAGATATATACCACAAACAAACTAAATTGCCTTCCAGACGATCGGGTGGCCCAGTAGTGTGGCCGACGGAAAAAATATATTAACTGAGTTTTTATTTTTTGACTAGGCAATAATGGCAATACTTGTTAGCATAGATATACCATTCAGTTTTTTTTTTTACCATTCACAATTAATAATATATACCATTCAAATTTGCTTAAGTGCCTTCCAGACGAGCGGGTGGCCTACAGCGGTTATTAGACGATACCTATTTTCATCCAAATTGCCCGTGATTTGTCTTTTTCTATTGAAAATTCCATACAAAATTCCATAGGAAAAGACAATAAGGAACTCCAGTGAAAAATATAATGGCTTTAAAAATATATATTCCTATGGATCATCAAATGCCGATTCTGAATATATAACTTTCATTGTATATAATTAAACGTAGATTTTATAAATCGTTATATAAAAGTGAATTAAAAACGGTACCATCAAAACACCATGTTCTGTTGGTACCACTGCTTCTGATGTCACACATGCCGTTTTTGAGCACAACTCTAACCAGATAAGATGTTTTTTCCGCTGTTTATCATGTTTTTAGCTTATAATTACCCTGTTTACAGTTTCATTTCGCTCGTAAAATCATTATGTTTGTTTATTGCAACTAGTTGAGAGGTTTTGCTTGAAAATTCGTACCAATTTTACGAATTTGTATACGTAATAATACTGTATACCCCTTCCAACAACAATGTCAATGGCACTTTGATTATTATTTTTTCAGTTATTCTGGAAGCGGGGGATTTCTAATGATAACCTATTATTTCTTACAATGCACGATATATTTATTTTTATTTCAAGCCATTGAAGTTACACCAATATTTCAAACCTATTCAATTTATCCAACACATTCAAGTTAATATCTGTCTACTGCTGTCACGGATTGTTGAAGTCCGCAGATGCGCAATGCGCATGCGTCTGTTTTCTGCGCATGCGCAGAAAATTGAAAGAGGCTATTAATGCAAGCGATTCTGATTTTAAGCTAGTTATTAAAAAGTGAACTATGGACTTTCTTTGAACGCTGATAAATTGTTAATTAGTTGCGGATATGAATGTATTTTTACACTTAGGTACAATTCACGTACAATAGTAACGAGACTCTGATATTCTATAATGTTTCCTTCAATTAAAAGCAGTTAAATTTGAGTATAAAGTTCTCGAAGTTTTGTATGAAATTCATACAATATCGATTACTGCCTATTGAACCGCTAATCCGACTGGCTCGTGTGACGTCACACCCAACAAGCCATAGATTTCGTGCGTTTTGGTGGGCTTTAAAAAATTGAAACTTTAACAATTATTTTAACCATGAAAACGAACCTTAAAAAATTTTTTTTTTTAAAGAACAGAAATTTACGTTAGGATGTCAACATTAATAATAAAAAAAAAAATTAAAAATGGAATCGAGTTCCTTATTCACGTCCAATCTGTGTGAAAATAGGTATCGTCCTATTACCCTAACCGAAATTGGGTTTTGCCGCCAGACGGCGGATTTCACCAGTGGTCTTATGAACATAGCCGCGAGTGTACGGCTCACTCCTAGCTTCTAGTTGCTACATCTGTTAGTAATCATTTGTACATCGGCGGGAATAGACTGAATTGACTGGAATTACCAGACCGGCCTGGAATGCTGATCTGGTCTGCAATAAGGTGAATTTCGAGTGTCTGAGAAGGTTTGTAAGTAGATGGGTGGAGAGATGGCCTGCACTTAGAGTCGCGGAATAGCTTTGTAAAATCATTTTCTCATTTCAGGTGCCGGAAGTACTGTCCTCTTGAATCTCTGGTACTTATTTTTAATTTATTTAACTACTTTATATGCTCGGTTTTACATTTTATGTTCCCCTTTGTAAATGTTTATCTTTTACTTGCTATTTTGTTACCTTGTTTCATTCTCTATTTCTGTATTTTGCTCTTTTAGATTCCTGCCATTTTTAATATATCTTATACTTTTTTTTAATTTTAAATTTTAGCTTTTAACTTTTCACTCTGCACTGATGCCACTACTGTTGTTATTATTATCTTTACCATTTTTCTTTCCCTATAATGAGTTTTGTTTTTTAGGTACGAAAATTTTTCTTCGTATAGAACTCAAAAACATTTTGAGATATTCAGGCGAACTGAACTCAAAAACATTTTTATTGTGTATTGTCCACATCCCCTCTTAGGGAGTGGAAAATTAACCCCATCCCTGCAACCCGAAGCAGTCATCTACTTTTGGCTGGCCCTAGCCGGATCCCTTGTGTATTTCCCGATGGAGCAAGCTTGGTGGTGACGACCTTTCCGTCTCCCCGACTCAGTGGCTCCCGGCCGCCTGGACCCCTCCATATCCCCAGGGTCTCAGGGTATTTTTATTATTTTTTACCCCCTCCCCAATTACACTTTTCTTAAGGGATAATCTTGACGACTGGCGCAATGTCTCCTGGGAAGGGTGGCGAGAACAAGAATCCACCTAGCACTGCTTCAGTGGGACTGCCCTGGTGTCCTGGCAACGGCTCGTCCTAAGTACTCTTACTTAATCTATTTCGTTTCTCCCTTTTACTGTTTTATGTTGGTATTTCTCCGCGTCTCACCATGTTCAATTCAATTCAATTCAACTGTTTATTCTTTTTAAAAATTTTACAAAATTTACATTTTAAGGCATTTTTAAAGATGATACAGGATGTACAACATCCAAAATAATTACTTATAAAAAATAATTAAAATTAAAACAAAAAATAAGTTAGACATACATAATCTAAGTAAATTGTATACAAGGCATACTGGCATTATTCAAGTAGCAACAAAGCTTTACGTTTAAATGCAGCTTCATTGATGCTAAATATGTCGATATCCGAAGTGATTCTATTTAACAGCAAGATTGCCCTCCCCACCGGCATGACCATTGGCAAGTTGGTCCTGCAGGCCGGGAGATAAAACAGTCTATGCTGTCGGTGACGGAGATAACCATCGGGAACATAGAAATGAATGTTCTCCATGACAGCCGAATTTTCGAACCATCCGCGGATCAGTCTGAAGAAATGTGTCACAATGTGTACATCCCTTCTGACCCGCAGATGGTTCATTCCGAGCATACCTAGGAGAAAGTCGGTAGGATAGAGCCACGGGTAGTAGCCATATTCCCTCAAATAAAGAAATCTTAAAAATTTCTTCTGAACTCTTTCCAACATGAGGGAATACTTCACCTGATGTGGGCTCCAAACCACCGACCCACTCTCAAGCCTACTCCTTACTAGCGAGTTATATAAAATTATGAGAACCCGAGTGTCTTTAAAATTCCTTGAAGTACGTAGGACGAAACCCAGCATTTTTAATGAAGTACTACAGGCGACTTCAATATGAGCATGAAATGTCAGCCTACTATCAAACACGATACCAAGATCTTTCATAGTGGAGACACGTTTTAAACTTCGGGCGTTCATATTATACCGGTAAAACCAAGTATGACACGCCCTTGTGAAAGAAAGAATGAAACATTTAGAAATATTGAACTCAATCTGATTTCTCTTACTCCAATCAATGATTCTATCAATATCCGATTGGAGTCGATTGCAGTCTTCTAAAGTTAATATTTCTAAGAACAGTTTTAGGTCATCAGCGAAAAGAAGAAACCTGGAATGCAGAATGCTCTCTGCGATATCGTTAATAAAAATAGAAAAGAGGAGGGGGCCTAAATTAGAGCCCTGAGGAACTCCAGAGAGCACAGGAAATAATTTAGACAAAAATATTCCATGCGATACAAATTGTTTTCTTCCAGTAAAATAGCTGGCAAAGAATATTAGAAACCGTAAAGAAAAACCTATCATTGACAGTTTATTTAATAAGATGTCATGATTTACAGTATCAAAAGCCTTCGAAAAATCATTGTATGAGCAATCAACTTGGTAGCCTCTATCTAAGGATTTTGATACATAATCTGTGAGTACCAATAGATTCGTGTCTATGTGTCGATGTTCATCTACGGACGAGTAGAGCAGAGCCACCATTATTACTAGAGTCACTTTTGTCGACCGTATGTATGTACTGACCATTCTGGGCTGTGGAATTTTACTAACCTTCTTCTAAGCTAAAGCTATGCAGGGACACTTGAGGGTTTATAATCATTTATAACCTTAGCTTCGTTGAACCAAAAAATTAGAGTCCTTGACGTGCACCCTGAAGGAGTAACCATAAGTTATTTATACCGGGGTGGGAAAGTGGTGGGTAACCTCAATTGTACGTCGGCGGGATGGTATGCACCTTATGCGAACACCTCCGTGTTCAACACAAAAACAAAACCTTCGCGCTGACACTTGACAACTACAATGGCTTATATTGATATTAATAATCCAAGAAAAAGAATATCTATTTTAGGTATCTTTTGCTTAATGGGGGGTTATAAGTCACATATGACAAAATACAATTTTATTTTACTTTTTATCAACAAAAAACCTTAGTTAATACAATACGGTTATATTATTTGGAAAAAAATATATCATAATATGTCGACTACCATAATACGGGCATGTGCCTAGTTTGGTAGTCGAAAATAATTTAAGCTTTGTACCAAAAACTATAAATATGAATAAATAAATAAAAAAAGCATATCTATTAACTTTTCGAATCGTGAGACAGACTTGTTCCGAGGCGTATTTCTTTAGCGAATTACCAGAGGAAATGCAAATCGAAGAAAATAATGTAAATATTAAATAAATATTAGGAAAAATTCTTATTAAAATATTCATGTATCTATGGATTGTATCGGATACAGATATGTATCATTTTTATTTTGAAACTATAAATAAAGCGCGATTTCCAAAGCGAAATTTTAAATTTCAAGACCGCTTCGCTCAGCGGAGACAAAGAGTATTGCCATTATTGCCAAGTCAAAAAATAAAAACTCGATTAACATCTTTTTTCCGTCGGCCACACTACTGGCCCGCCCAATGACGCTTGGTTTTGACCAAAATACTAGATCTAGTAATTCCGTTCTCCTTTCCTATGGCCACGCCTCTTCTAGGCCAGGAATTTGCAGCGATATGGTTCGTTTTGCACATTATTGACGAAACCACTGGGCAAATCCGCTCGTCTGGAAGGCACTTAAGAGCTAATATCAAATGTCGTAGAAATATGATAATACGCGCAGTTCTTGACATTTACCATACTGAGATGGGAACATGATAACCAGCGCGCCCTTGACGGCGCATTTTTAAAGACACAATTAATCTATTTAAAAAAAGTTTTACCATTAATTTCAAACTAATAATGTGATGATGCACTTTATTAAGTACCAAAACAGTGTACCATCAGCACATGTGATAATTAGGAGTTAGTTTATATACCTACTTATAATATGTTTTCGATCTTTCACCTGTTTGTCATTTGCTTTAGTATCATTTTTGCCACATAATAAATGTTGTTTATTATATATATTAATTATTATTGCCTTTTAAAGATTCATGTATGTAAATTTTGGGGCATATTGCCTATTTTATGTACTAACATAAAATAAAATAAAAAAATAAAAAAATACTGGCAACATGCTATAGACAATGCGCGAGACTTTAAATGTTAATACAATCCTAATAACCCCTTCTAAATATTTATATATACATAACAAAAATGAGTAAAATTGTACGTATGTTACCTAACATTTATTTTTTGTTTTTTCTATTTCCATAATTTATTAAGAATACATTTGACGTAGGTTTTGTCATTTTAGAGTATCTGCTAAGGGAAACAAGAAACCTTTGGCCCCGACTACACGATCGCCCAACCTCCCAGCTCTAACGTTTGGGCGATTGTGTAGAGGGGTAGTTCATACGCGTTGGGCAACGTTGGCTCGAGTTCGGCGAGTTCACTCGAGATCGCCCCGGTGGCAAACTAGTTGGCCCAACCTATTACACACATTGCAAATGTTAGATTTGAGAAAGGCTTATTTCCCAATCACTGCAAAAATGCCAAAGTTGTATCGTATTTAAAGGAGGGGATAACCTAAATGTTAATAACTATCGACCTATCTCCCTACTTAACACTTTATAAAAAATAATAGAGAAATTAGTTAAAGTTAGATTGATAACCTATATAAAAAAAATAATTAAAAAAATAAAACATGAAATTCTCTCAATTAATTAGTTTGGCTTCAGAGAGAATATGGGAACAAGTGATGCAGCTTTAAAAGTGATCGCCACAGTCATAGAAGCTCTAGATGCTGGCAACAAGACAATGGCTGTCTTTCTAGACTTGTCAAAGGCCTTTGATACCGTATCCCATGGTTTATTGCTTAAAAAACTTAATGCAATGGGTGTTGCTAATAAAGCACTAGATTGGTTCAGAACTTATCTTGGGAATAGAACACAGAGAAAAATGATTAATGATCATATTAGTTCAAATAAATCAATTTTATATGGTGTTCCTCAGGGTAGTGTTCTAGGTCCAATTTTATTTTTATTATATATTAATGACCTTTGTAAATTATCATTTTTGGGTTCTTCAGTTGTATTTGCAGATAATACTGTTTTGGTGTTTACTGGTGATACTTGGGATGAAACTTATGCTAAGTGTGAGTCAGGATTAAAGACTTTTAAAAACTGGCTTGATCAAAACCTTTTAACCTTAAATATACGAAAAAATAAATATATTAATTTATCGAAGGAAGCCATCACTTTGTGACTTGACACACCTAGAGTCTTTAAATGTTTCTCAAAAATTAATTTAAAAAATAATGTACAAGAAATGTTTTTTTTGTATATCCATCACACTTATTATACAGTGAAAGTAAAATTATGACAGTAAGGCAATTGTACATAATACAAGCTCTCTGTAATTTTTATTAACAATATTGATACTGCTATAAGGTCACAACAAGTGCGCAATACTAGAATGGGTTCTTCTCTAATGTATAAGCCGGCAAATAACGGAACATCATTTGGAGAAAGGCGTTTTTCTTGTAAAGCTCCTTTGTTATATAATAGGCTCAGTGACAACATTAAAACTATAGATAGGGTAAATTTATTTAAAAAATGGTCAAAAATCTATGTTAGCTGAGAGTGGTGATTTCGGTTTATCCATGTTATCCCTTATGTTGTAACCAATGTTGAAACTTTATGTATGCTCGATATTATCATTATTATCTACTTATCATTAGTTACTTATTACTATTTACTTCTTATTACTATTTACTTCTTATTACTTACTGATTACTACTTATTACTATTTACATAATTTTATTAAATATCATTATTTACATATTTTTATTTAACATATTATTATTTACCTATTTTTATTATTATTATGTACTTATTACTATTTATATAATTTTATTTACATAATTTTATTTACTAATTATTATTTGCCTATTTTTATTATTATGTACTTATTACTATTTACCTATTAATATTTACTTAATACTTAATGTGTATTATTATATGCTTATTAATATTTACTTATTATTATTATTTAATTATTATAATCTAAAATCTATTTTTTTTTATTTATCTACTCTTATTCACTTATCAATATGTACTATTTTTTATTCATGTATTATTATTTACTTATTAGTATTTACTAATTATTATTAAATTGTAAAGCCGCTCATCCCAAAACAGGATTGTCCTAGTGAGATGAGTGGCTAATATTTTTGTTGTCATGATTAAATTTAATGAAATTAAATAAATAAAATAAACCTTCAAAATAGTTGACCGAACTCATAAAAACCGGCCTCCACACATTGGCTGTTCAGTGTGAGTTCGGCAGGCGATCCGTGAATGATATAGCTATGGGCGATCCCAATAGACGTGTTGTGCAAAGAATGAAACATGACTGAATTATGTTATAATGACGAAAAAAGACTAAAATATGGAACTAACCACCAAATAAATGCCCAAATATGCATTATGCAATCATATTTGGCTAATATTAATATTAATTTAATAATTTGTATAGCGTCGTTTTTCATGAAAAATCACGTCAATTGCGAAATGCATGTACAATAATAATAATCCGATATACAATCGGTGCTAGTTTTTTTTTTTTGAGCTGTAATCTGACTCAAGCTGTGCGTAAAAATAAAATACGGATCTAAAACGGGCGCAATAGCTATCAACGGGCGGTAAGGACTATCAAATTGAAATTCATCATATATAACATTTTAAAAGACAAAAACATGTGACAAGATATTTTTTTATTATGAAGTTCAAGAAACAAAGGATGGGTGATTTGATAATTCATACATAATAGGTACCTATTATTTATTTTCTGTACTATGAGTGCCTAATGAGAAATTAATTGTATCAATAATTTTATAAATATCGGTAGATCGATAGATTTTAGCTAAAATGGCATCACTAATTTGGAGTTCGTATTTGGAAGGTTAGATCGTGTAGTTTCCCGACAAGGCTGCTCTCTGATGGTCCGGTGAGGAACGAACTTTTCACTCGCTACTGGAGACACTGCGCAGAAAAGTCCCACAATAGACTGCGTTGCAAACCGTTACCTTACTTTAGCAAACTTGGCTTTTCTGCTCACTATACTAGCAGTGGGCAAAGCGGTTCGGTTTAGCGAGTCGGATGACTTAAATCAGCTCTCTGTAATGTTCCGGATCGGTGATCCGGCTCGATTGAACGACGACTCCCGTCCCCTGCACCATGGCTTTCCCCCACTCCCTCGGCCCTCCTAAATCTTTTAAACTATTGCAGGCCTGCAAAAGGGAATCCAATATTATTGGGATCCCCCTTTCGATCAAACACTCACGCAAAAAAGGCCCAACATGAGATCATCAAAACTATCCGATGTTTTGTTTTTAAATTATAATCTAAAAAACAGTGTTTTTGTTAATTTATTGTTGTTTTTGTTATTCATTAAAAATCAAATCGGTGTATCGTTTTAACTATCTGGATCAATAAACAAACTAAAAGAACAATTATTAATTGTGCCATAAATAAGTGTATCCAAAATTTAAAAAAAAATGTCTTGTGAAAAAAAAATCGTTGGGAAAATAATCGTTGAACATCCTGTGTTATACCTTTGATATGACGGTGCGTCGGGCAGTAGGTATTATTCTAGGAATAACGCAAAAAGGGAGGAACAGAAATGCGATCTTAGGTAGTTACAAGTAATTTATTTTTATATACGTGGGGTTAGTCTTAAAACTAGAGTAAAGCTTAATTAGACATAATAAATTTAATAAAACTAGATACGCAATTACTTAATTCTACTGTTAAAGTCTTTGTACTTAAAATTAGAGGTTCACTGGCTTATGTTGTGGGAGGAATTATCAATAGAGTCAGAGGCCCTTCCCTTTTTGGTGATGACTGTCCAGGGTCCAGTGGCTGCATTGTATGTAGAGTCCTCGCGTTCGCACTACGTATTCGTGTACCTCCGGATCGGGAGTAGGTGCAACGCGGCGATAATCAGAGGCATGGGCGGTCTCCGATGTTGATCTCCGAAGGGCGAAGATCAGTTACTTCCTTCTGGGATGGAAGCGTAGAATTCCCTCGTCGTCAGAGGACCTGGGCGGCCTCTCCAAGGAGCGAGAATAGGAACCTTCCTGGGCGGAAGGTTTCACTTGGCTGTGTGTCCTGGGCGGACTACTGCAACCGACTCTCCGTCCTGGGCGGACTCTTGCAACGATTCGTGCTTCCTCGGTGGAAGACTGCACCTCACTCGTGCTTCCTCGGTGGAAGCTTTCACTCGACTCTCCGTCCTGGGCGGACTCTGGCAATCGACTGTCTCCTAGAGCCCACTGTCCTTCTGTCTACCTGTCTACCTGTAGGTATTATCTTTTAATCCGCATTGTTCAGCGGCCTTTGTTCCGTCAGCGGCTCAATTCCTTTGAGGTGTTTATTGCCGTCTCATAAAATTCCAACGGAATTGCGGGCTTTCCCAAAATAGCAGTTAAGATTATATTATTTTAGTTACGATTTTTCTAACAATAGGCTCGGCTAGCCTTTGTACTAAATTTATTTTATGGCCGGTCTAATCTGGGAATTCCTATTATTTAAAATGCACATTTTAAATCTAAATATTTCGGTGAATTCGGTCATTTATTTTAGGTGATTACAAAAGGCTATATCACCTTCAACAAACAACAAACATTATTATACCTATGTAATTACTAAATACTAAAACAAATTTAGATAGCAATGATTTATTCAAAATGAATCATTAACATAATGCTTTTATTCGTGTTATTGTTAAGAGCTCAACCTTGTTCTTGTTAGAATAAAAAATACAATGTAGCCCGAGCGCTGACGCCTTGACTGAAGTGTTAGAATTACGTATAATAAATTTCATGTATCTGTGATCGAACGATCAACCCGGATCAGTAGTGATCTGCGAGCCGTAAGACCTGTTGATTCAACAAGATCACACGGATCGCGGCTCACTGGATCTCGCAGATCACTCGTTCGCAAAGATCTGCGAACTGCGACGATCCACGAGCCGTGTAGATCCGCGAGCCGTAAAGATCGTTCATTGCGATCCGGATCATTCAATCTGTATAGAGAACCGGATCACTGAGCCGACTCGTTCGCAAACCACTATCTTCTACACTATACGATCAGCCAACGTCCCGACTCCGAACCAAGTTGGGGTAGGGACGTTGCTCGATCGCGTGTCGGGGCATTTTATTTTTAAGCCATCCAGTTTTAACCCTTTAGGTGCCACCGAACGATATA
Organism: Halesus radiatus; assembly: GCA_022606495.2. Classification (NCBI taxonomy): domain Eukaryota; kingdom Metazoa; phylum Arthropoda; class Insecta; order Trichoptera; family Limnephilidae; genus Halesus; species Halesus radiatus. Next base: position 65,355 of record JAHDVE020001309.1, read on the forward strand.
TCGTTCCGATACATTATTGTACTTGAGTGCCACAGAACGATATATAGCTCGAGTCATAAAATTCGTCACGCGTTACCAACGGTTCTAAAATCACGTCACATTATTGAAAACATGTCTAAAAATAAAAGTAATCAAATTTTAAAAAATATATATTCATGGATTATCAACACTTCTCCAGCATTTTAGCCCAATACGAAAAAAATAGGATAGGACGACCGAATGGTCGAACTTTCGACGCTATGGCTTTTTTAGTATTGGGCCGCCCGCTCGTTTGGAAGACCTGTTAGAACCTACCCAGGAAAACAAACTAGAATGATATTATTCTGTTGGTTGAATTTTTAATGGGGGGTAGCGTATCAATATTTCTGTTTTCATATCTGTTTCTGTGGATCTTTCGTCTTTATATATTATTACGAAACCTTCAAAAGCATGTGAACGATAGTAATGTATTCGTGTCCATGCCCACGAAATAACGCCCATAGAAGAGAAACATTGATTGGTTGAATTTAGAAGACGGCTTTAGATGAATCTTTTGTTTTTATATTAGGAGACCTTCAAAAGCATGTGAACGAAACGTCAAATTGTCTTGTTTATGCCCATTTGCCCATATTATCGTCTATGATATATTTTATGTCGTCGACTATTTTTGTCGTTGGATCAAAATATTGCAAGTTTTTACGTCTGGTTTCGCCGGCGAATTAATGGAAGTCTAAAATAGTATAGTGAATGTGGTGTTTATCGTAGTTGTTTAGATATAATTTAAAGCGGAAAAACAAAAATCTTCTCGCCATGGCGAGCGTTTCATATCAAATAGCAAATTTGCTAGAAAAGGTAACTGATACGAAATTATCACATTTTCATATCTGTAATGTTGTGTATGATAATTCAAAAAATTTACTTATGCGATACGAAACCTTGCTTTTTCAGATGACTTCGAATGACAAAGACTTTCGTTTTATGGCTACAAATGACTTAATGACAGAGTTACAGAAAGATAGCATAAAATTGGACGATGATTCGGAAAGAAAAGTCGTCAAAATGCTTCTTCGATTATTAGAAGACAAAAACGGAGAGGTGCAGAATCTAGCTGTCAAATGGTAACTTCTCTTACAATTTCATTATTACATGCTTATTTTCTTCAACAGTCTCCGCGCATATCAAATAAGCCATAAATTTTAAAATGAAAAATCTGTAAATAATACATCATTCTTAGGTTAGGTATTGTATGGTTGTACTACATTTTATGATATAAACAAAAAACACTTGCATTCTTGGGAATTCACTTTCCGATTGGATAACTAAGATCTTATTTCGAATAAAATAATGAAACGAAAGTCATGGTTACATTTAAAAAATTATGTCAATTGACCAGAACACGCTAGGTATTTAAATTTGTAATTTTTATCTCGTGCTGTCTTTGGACGTAAAATTTAAAAAATGAAACTGCCAAATAAATATTGGAAATTATATTGCATCAAAGCTTTGACAATTGTCAAGTCTTTTTACTTTTCAACAACATGGCCTAACTATGTTTATTAGAAAATTTCTGAAGAAGTTAATAATAATAATAATAATTGGATGATTTGTATAGCGCTGTTTTTGTGAAAAATCACCTCAAGGGCGCTGAAAGTTCAATAAATATCCCCGACGTATGTCTTTTTAGCACCAAAGAAAATATAACTCGGCTCAATTTAACGTTTTCATTGGATTCCTAATGTAAATTTATATAATCTATAGATTTTTATTTTTATGTATTTATTACATATATATGAACATTTGTTATCGCCCGACGTATTGCCCATTTCACTAGGTGTGAAACGCCTGTGTTGAGATGGCAATTTACAGGGGTGGTTGTTCAGCTAGGATATTTAGATGACAATAGATTAATAGATTAGGAACTCCAGTGAAAAATATAATGGCTTTAAAAATATATATTCATATAGATCAGCAAATGCCGATTCTCAATATATTAATTTTGTTATTTATTTATTTGTAAGAAACAAACAGCTTTTAGTACAGATTTATATACAAAGGAAGTTTTACAAAAGGTAAGCCAACAAAGTTTCTTATGCTAAACGTGGTTAAGTAAGTATGTTTTATTACAAATAACAAAATAAGAAGTAAAGGAGGAGAGGAAGAGGAAGATAGGATCGGGACAGGAGATGCTCTCGATACATTTTATAGGCGTGCATTACAATTTGTGATTGTATGTATTATTGCGGTTCGATATTTTGAGAGGGTTATTGTGATGAATGTCGATATTGTGAAATTGTGCGTTATATTGCGCACAAATACGGGGAATTGGAGAATTTATCCTGAGATTGGTCCTGCATGCGGGCTAATAAAAAAATCGGTTTGTCGGGTTGGTCTTGATGGTATGTGAAAGTTTATAAAGTTAATGAGTCCTGGCGAGTCCAGGCTATTATTAATAATTTTAAATAACAAGATTTCATCAAATATTAAGCGTCGCGTTTGAAGCGTGATAAAGTTATGGAATTTTAACGATTCGGTATTATATGCAAAGTGTAAGTTAAATTTATAATTTATATGCTTAAAGGATTTACATTGAATGCTTTCGATTCTTTCAATATGGTTTTGTTATAAAGGTGTCCATATCGGTGTGCAATATTCTAAGTGAGGGCGGATATACGCTGTGTAAAGGGAGTATAGAGTCTTTATGTTGCGAAATATATAATTTTATGTAGAATTTATAAATCTTTATTTAAAAGTGAATAAAAAATCGTCTCATCGAAACACTGTGTTATGTTGAACCATTGCATTTGAAACATCTGACGTCACAATCGCATACTGTTTTTGGATTAGTATGGACATCTTTACTTTTTTATTTTGTTTTGTATTTTAAATATGTGTTTTTTTAGTTTTGGGAAAATTTAAACTTAATTTGGGTGACTTTAAGCTCTATAATTGTTAAATATAAAAAAAAACTGTTTTTAGAAATAAATTAAGAGTATTCATGAGCAAACCAATTATCAATGCGGATATTATGATACAGTCCCTCGTATCTAGGATGAACGAAGTATGTATGAAGAATGAGCTAATGATGAATGTAAGTAAGTCTAAAGTCATGGTGTTTGAAAGAGAGAGTACGAACACAGTGTGCAATATAGTTGCGAATGACGAATACTTGGAGCAGGTAGACGAGTTTGTGTATTTGGGAAGTATGTTTACGAGAGATGGAAAGACTGATAGGGATATTGAAAGAAGGGTGAATACAGGAAACTCCATTAACGGAAGACTGAATGCGGTTGGCGCAAACAAAAAGTTGTCCAAAGAAGCGAAGCTAGCAGTCCACAATGGAGTGCTGATACCAACTCTGATGTATGGCAGTGAGGCATGGAACTGGCAGAGGAAGGATGAAAGTTGACTGAATGCTGTAGAAATGAGATCTCTGAGACAGATGTGTGGTAAAACCATGTATGATCGTGTGAAAAATATTGAGATTCGTAAAGAATACAAGGCTGATGTAAGCGTAATGAGCAAGATTAAGAAACGGACGCTTAGATGGTTTGGGCATGTAGAGAGAATGAACAAAAAAAGGAGTGTAAGGAGAATATATAACGCGAATGTGAATGGAAGAAGAAGCAGGGGACGTCCGAGGAAGACATGGCACGGTCAAGTGAATCAAATACTTGGTCGGGCCATGTCAGAAGTCGGAATAACAGAAGAGAATGTATGAGACGTTGTATGAAAGTGAATGAAGCAAGAAGTGTATGCCAAGATCGAGTTGTTTGGCGGTCCGTCCTCTCTGCCTACCCCTGCGGCGAAACGGCGTGATGGTTAGTTAGTTAGTTAGTTTATATTATGATAATATTAATGTTCAATACTATTATTATTCTTTGAGTTAAAGTTTCTAAAAAGGTGCATAATTTTCGTACTTATGTTTAGTTATGGTTTACCATAAATAGAATATACAATTATGTATAGTAAAGCTCATCCTTGTTTTCACATTTTACATTCTAACCTCAAAACTGATCAAAATCGACTGGCCATAGATTTGGACCGTTTTGGCAGACTTTGAAAATTATTTTAACTATGAAATAATACTAAATAAACTAAATATACTGGCATCTAAGTTTGAACTTCATTATTGATAAAAAAAAAATTCAACTGGAGTTCCTTAATAATTATTTTTTTCAAAATTGTTCTAATTTAAAGGTATAAAAGAATTTAGAATCTGACAGGTATATTTTGGCGCTCTCGCAGCAGCCGGCAGCTTTTTATAAGCGCTCCAGTTTATCTGGGAAATATTGCTTAGTTCTTAATTTTTCCGGTGTTAAAGTAGCGTAAAATAACCGCAATAATTTATAGGTTACATTTATAAAAATCATATAATTTTAGTGTGGCCGTGTGCTTATTAAAAGACCTTTTTGCTTGTTAAAAGTGTCCCAAAGTGATTGATTTACAATGTTATTCTTTGAACTGTGGTGATTGTAAACAATATCGTATACGAGCTAGACAACTCAAACTCAAACTTAATGGTGAATGTGCTATTTTGGAGCCTTTAATAAGCTGCAAAGATATCGCTGTATAACCTTGAACACTGTACCACAACTGCAATCCGCAAAATTAGATTTCGTGGCTACCGAGAAAGGCGCAATAGGAAATAAAAACATTTGACGAGAAGATCTTCTGCTGTCACGGCGACCTGAGTTCTGACCTCCGTTCACGGAGCAGATCCGGTGCATCATGCGGCCCACGGACGTGCCCGAGAAGGCTGCTCCGCGGCCTGCTGTGGTCCGACCCCGACAAGGATACCACCGGCTCGGGCGAGAAATAGACGACACGCTGATGTGGTCTTTCCAGATCCTGAAGCCGGCCGACGAGCGCCACCTGGCGTATGGGCAAACCAACACCGAGTGTCCCATCACGCAGCCCAGGGGCGTCACCAACAAAGACAAAGAAGATTGGAAGAAAGGATCAGTACCCCGGCCCCCGTCCTCACCCGCCGCCCAACTTCACATAACTCCTATCATTCGTATTAGCGTCTTGCAATATATCGTAAGGAATAAATACAGAGCTTCTATTTTTTTTTTCAATTAAACATGTATGAAAACTTAGACCAAGCCGTATTTAGTTTTGATAATTTAACTGCATCCTTTATATGGTCTATAAATAATGTGTAATGATAGTGTCCAAAAAAAAAAGTCATAGATTTAATATAGGAATAATGTAAGAATAGGAATTAAGATTTGTAAAGCGCCCTTGAGGTGATTTTTCACAAAAACGGCGCTATAAAAATCATCCGAATATTATTATTATTATTATACTGCAGATAGTACACAACTGGTGTCCCTGTACAAATCACAACCTGTGGTCGGGAGCCCAAAAATATCTGAAAAAACTAGGCAAAAACAGGCGGTCTGTTTGATAGATTTGTCTATTTTAACAAACGGATTGCAATCTTTGGAGTACAGACGTCAGGTGGAAATGCTGTCCTTGTTCTATTGGTATTTTAATGGAAGGTGCTCTGAGGAATTAGCGTCATTGATTCCTTTGGCACCGGTGCACAGTCGGGAAACACGCCAAACGCGTGCCTTCTTCGAACGTTCTTGTGTTCTACAGCTCGACTTTTTTTTTTAGCTCGGCTTTAGAATGATCTGCCGTCCTCTGTGTTTCCTCTATCCTACAACATGGGTCTCTTCAAGACCCAGGTTCACTCTTTCCTATCCTCTAAAAGATCTTCCACACAGAATCCCCAAAGATCACATAGGTCTTGAGGGAAATTATTTCCCTCAGGGCTACTTGTGTGGAGTTATTGTAAAAAAAAAACCCTAACCTAAACGCCATACAAAAACTTGAAACTTTAACAAGCTTTAAAGTAGTTAAAATGCATGATTTTGCTTCTCCGATGACTGAAATAGTTGTCTCTAATTGTAATTTAACTAATAAAAAGTGTTTTTCATTAATTTGTGTGTATTAATGCATATTTAATTCACTTTTTGCTGTCAGCAAGTATAATGAATGCACCAAGTAATGAATGCTGTTTTCAGTGGGTAGGTTAACTCACCATACCATATTTATATTCCTGCTGGACTTTTTTCTGTAAGCAAGTAAATGCAATGCATAATGAATGCATAATGAATGCTGTTTTCAGTGGGTAGGTTAACTCACCATACCATATTCATATTCCTGCTGGACCTTTTGCTGTAAGCAAGTATAATGAATGCACCAAGTGAAGTGGGTGGGTTAACTCACCATACCATATTCATATTCCTGCTGGACCTTTCGCTGTAAGCAAGTATAATGAATGCACCAAGTAATGAATGCTGTTTTCAGTGGGTGGGTTAACTCACCATACCATATTCATATTCCTGCTGGACCTTTCGCTGTAAGCAAGTATAATGAATGCACCAAGTAATGAATGCTGTTTTCAGTGGGTGGGTTAACTCACCATACCATATTCATATTCCTGCTGGACCTTTAGCTGTAAGCAAGTATAATGAATGTACCAAGTAATGAATGCTGTTTTCAGTGGATGGGTTAACTCACCATACCATATTCATATTCCTGCTGGACCTTTCGCTGTAAGCAAGTATAATGAATGCACCAAGTAATGAATGCTGTTTTCAGTGGGTGGGTTAACTCACCATACCATATTCATATTCCTGCTGGACCTTTTGCTGTAAGCAAGTATAATGAATGCACCAAGTAATGAATGCTGTTTTCAGTGGGTGGGTTAACTCACCATACCATATTCATATTCCTGCTGGACCTTTTGCTGTAAGCAAGTATAATGAATGCACCAAGTAATGAATGCTGTTTTCAGTGGGTGGGTTAACTCACCATACCATATTCATATTCCTGCTGGACCTTTCGCTGTAAGCAAGTATAATGAATGCACCAAGTAATGAATGCTGTTTTCAGTGGATGGGTTAACTCACCATACCATATTCATATTCCTGCTGGACCTTTTGCTGTAAGCAAGTATAATGAATGCACCAAGTAATGAATGCTGTTTTCAGTGGGTGGGTTAACTCACCATACCATATTCATATTCCTGCTGGACCTTTTGCTGTAAGCAAGTATAATGAATGCACCAAGTAATGAATGCTGTTTTCAGTGGGTAGGTTAACTCACCATACCATATTCATATTCCTGCTGGACTAGTATTATTAAAGGAAATCAATTACGTATATTAATAAATTAATTAGTGTGAATAATGTCAACTAACTAACTAATCATCATGCCGTTTCTCCGCAGGGGTAGCTAGAAAGGACAGACCACCAATCAACTCGATCTTGGCATACACTTCTTGCTTCATTCACATTTATACAACGTCTCATACATTCTTTTCTGTTATTCCGACTTCTGACATGGCTCGACTCAAGTATTTGATTTACTTGATCGTGCCATGTCTTCCTTGGATGTCCCCAGCTACTTCTTCCATTCACATTTGCATCATCCTTACAGTCTTTTCTTCGTTCATTCGCTCTACATGTCCAAAACATCTAAGCGTCCCTTTCTTAATCTTACTCATTACACTTACATCAGCCTTGCATTGTTTACGAATCCCAACACTCAAGAAAGGAGTGTAAGGAGAATATATAAGGCAAATGTGAATGGAAGAATTGGCCGGGGACGCCCGAGGAAGACATGACAGAATCAAGTAAATCAAATACTTGAGTCGGGCCATGTCAGAAGTCGGAATAACAGGAGAGAATGTATTAGATGAAGTATGAATTTTAATGAAGCACAAAGTGTGCCAAGATTGAGCCATTTGGAGGTCCGTCCTCTCTGCCTATCCCTACGGGAAACGGCGTAATGGTTAGTTATTCAGTGTTTCATTCATACTTAGATAACCTTATTCTCATACATTCAGGGCCAATTTTACTACCAAATTTCTGTCATATAATGAACCTTATTACAGTTTAGAAGTAAAAAACCACCCTCCTCTCTGCGAATATCTGCGAGTTGTATTTTATGGTTTTCATTGTGAATCCATCACTACCAGCTAAATCGAGCCTATGTTTGTCTTTCTTTAACGGACCGTTATCTGTTCGTAAACTTATTATTTTGTCTTGAATAATTGCTATTCGCTCGTCATCACTTTCACTGCTCGATGAGGAATCCATTTCACAGATGCAAATTATATATTGTCTTTTAAATTGAAATAGTGCACGGTTTTAAATAAGCGATCGTCGGGCAACAACTGACAGCTGTCCAACGACCGGTAATCTGATGAACTTTTATAGAATAGTAGTATAAATATTAGTTAAGAATGGCATCAATTGTTACGAACGGACAGTTATAAAATCGGCTCAGTGTATTTTGAGGAAAAATGGATAGGAGCCGCTTTTATGTATTGTATTTGTTAGTAATATTGTTGATGATTTCTAGCAATTGATAATATTTGATTCTCACATACCAACTAACTAAATGATATTTTATGATATTAGGAATATTTATACTTATTTAACTGCACACATTTCTAACCTTTGTTTATTTTCTCTACCTCTGACAACAATGTTTCCGGTTGATTAATTGTTTTGCGTAACTCATGTACTTTGTTGAAAAAGATATTGCTGTAAAGTTTTATAGGAGGGTCTATGTCAAAAGAGGTGAAGTTGTAAAAGTATCTAACATTAGCACATAATTGCGGTTTCCAGTCTGGGCCCGCTGGTGAACAAGGTGAAGGAGTACCAGGTGGAGTCCATCGTGGAGGCCCTGTGTGCCAACATGCTGTCGGACAAGGAGCAGCTGCGGGACATCAGTAGCATTGGCCTCAAAACCGTCATCTCGGAACTGCCACTGGGCTCCAGCGCGCTGGCCGCCAACGTCTGCAAGAAGATCACCGGGAGGCTGAGCAGCGCCATTGAGAAGGTAATAATTTACTGCTTCTTCTTCCCCTTCTTTTCTCCTTCTTTGTATAGTTAAATAGTGAAGGTGGACTGCTCCATAGGGCTCCATAGGGCGGGTGGGTGGGTGGTGGGTAGGGTAGGTATTAGATACTAGCTGATGTGTACCCGGCTTTGCTCTTGATTATTATTTTTTTTTTTGGAATAAAGTTATGAAGTTGTGAATTCTTGCTTGTCTTTTGGTTGCAATAATTGATTTGACAGCTAATGTAATGTCCTGTGGCGACTATTATCTCTAAACAATGAAAATTATATTTCGTTCCAAACATTTATTTTTCACATTGTATCTAAATAATAAAGTTCTTAAATAGGTACCTACTTGTGTTTTCCATTTTCAAAATATCCTATCTATACAAACCTTCTTTTGAATATGTAATCTGTGGCTAACCAGAGTGGTATATCTATGGGACAAACTCAATACATGGCGGGTTCAATGTTTTTCATAGCAATTTTAAAACATTATAACAACAGTTTTAGATATTGGATTTCATTAAAACTACTCTCTAAACCTTCCCGGCACTAATAAGAACAAACTGCTATTTTTAGCGAAACCACTAGAGTAATTTTCGAGAAAATGGAGGACCGACAGACAAACATTAATTTTTATATATAGAGATATAAGAACGATGTGTATCTATGTATATTCATTATAATAATTATATTGGGTAAAATTCAACAATTCTGCCTCACTGTTAATACGCATAGGTTTTAAAATTAAACTTCGCTAAAATGCAAAATAATGCATATAAATTCATTTAAAGTTTAGTAAAGTTTAAAGTTTTTGTATGAAATATTAGGTCATTTTTTCGATTTTTCTCTGTAAACCCAAACTAAGAACCTAATAACCTATTTTATATGTAATTAATATACTGTATTATATTTAAAATAGGGTATTAGGTTCTTAGTTTGGATTTAAAGAAAAAGAAAATAAAAAGTGACGCAGAATTGTTGAATTTTACCTAATATTTAATTATCTTTGGTCCTAGCAGAAACATACCAGTAATATGCATGCCTTTTAAATGAACAAAATGTCTGCCAGTGCGATGGAGCAGTCGTGTAAACACTTTCTGCAAGTAAATATTGTTGTTTTTTCAATAAACATGTTGCACACACTTAATATTTGGAACACCCGACATTGGAAAGATGCCAACATTAACTTTGTCATGTCATTATCTCAAATTATGGTATTTTCGCAGCCAAATAAGCGTGAATTGTTTCCGGTTTTGCTTATCTATTTATGACTCAATTATGAAAACTGTTTTTTATTATTATTTTATTTTTTTTATCAAAGTACGATTGATAAAGTTCTATAATCCACCAAATACTTTTTAAAATATTTGAAATGACATTCATTTTATGCGGTGCCCTCAAATTTGAGAACATTTTTTTTTCTTTATTAAACCTACTTTGAATGACTTCTTAAAAAAAAATAAGACCAAAAAATTTCATTGTTTTCGATCATCGGGAAAAAAGCGATTTGTTACTTTGACTTGGGGCAGCCGATATAAAGACATCCTATCGATAAATTGATAAAGAACGGCCACATTACTACCACATTCTTCACACTTAAGTGAAGAGTTTATTAGTACCTCATAGTGACATTGAGTATAAATAGCCGGCTTCCTCTTCAGGGACCTTGGGTAAGGATTTGCAAATGAAGCAGTGACTTCACGAAAGTCGTCGGACAACTAGCTGGTTAGACCAGTCGTGTCCCTATTTATTGGGATAAATTGTACAGTTTGTTTATGTGTTATGCAGCTATTATGTTTACCTCTACAGGTAAAGGAACAAAGGAACATTGTACGGGACAAGATCTGTAAACTCTTGCCGCACGTTTTTAGAAGAAGAAGATCAGGCTGGCCACTTCGACGCTTCAGAGCAGGGTAGGAAGGAAAGGGGGAAATGCCTTGAAAAAGGCAAACGATTTCTTGCAAGGAGGTGGTGAGGGCGAAGAGAAAGTCACGGTCGGTTTTCAGGCCGGGTGAAGATGCAGGCGAAGTAGGTAGAAGGCGTGTTGAATCCGTGAGAATACTCTGAATTTTAGAAATGCACTCGTCGTTCAAGTACTTCGGTGCGATACCGTGCGGCGAATCGGGCAGTTTGAACTCGTGAATATTTCGCGAGCTGCCGTAGACTCTGTCAATCTTGGATCGACTTGATCAAAAAATTAGGATGTCAATCACGACCTTCTGCTTGAATTGAGCCTATTGCAATCTTCACCTATTTTTTATTAAAGCAACCAAAATTATTACAAAGTATGTCATGGGGGTCAAAGTAGGACAGGTAATACTTTGCCGTCAGATTACAAAAAAATGCATTGTACAAACATAAAATAAGTAAGTTTACTCGATTACGCGGGCGCTAATGAACAGATCAGAAAAGATTGTTTATTTAGATCAGTCACCGCGGCCGCAGGAATCGCTCACAAAGACAGACAATTTTGGTAGAACAATAATTTTGAAAGGTTTTTGTGGATCAGAGGGGCTCGACCAATGAGAGCCCGCTCTGTTTCGGGACCGTCGCCGGGAGCGACCGTAGGGGTGGCGGGGGTCGGAGAAATGTCCCGTTAGCACCCAGTAGCGTCTCGGGACGAAAACGAGGTTCAGGGGCGTAGGAAAAAGAAAACGATGACGTGCACTGTCATCATCACTTCTTCGAAAACCCCGGAACTACGCTTGTCGAAAGCCAATATGTACTGAAATGGGGCGTTTGCACAAATCCTCTTTTTGTGCAAACATAACAAGATAGGGATGCGTATCTAGTCGCTTCTATCAGGTTAAAATTAAAGTCGGGCGTTGCACAATTAATTATTTGTGCAGACAAACAAACAAGACAGAGACGCGTATCTAGTCGCTTCTCTCTCTCTCTCTCGTTTGTGGTCAGGTCGTCTGTTATGAGCCTGACAGTACTACATGCCAGCTTGATCGAGAACGTATCGAGTCGTCTCTCGTTCGAAACTGCACGAACTCAGTAGTTGATTTCGTATCTAGTCGTACCACCTACTGAGTTATGTACTGGTTGATGTTATGCAAATGGAGGGTATTACAAACTTTGATAGTCACGTCTGGTATATTCTCCCCTCGGTGCAGTAACGTCTGTGCCTAGCTGTGAAGACGTGTACTCCGGCGGTGACCTCGCCGGCCAGTCCCTCTGGGCCGTCGGAGGGCGGTCCTCATCGGCACCCTTGGGCTGGCGTGGGTCGGTGCGGGCGTCAAAGCTGGTACTGGTGGTGCAGCGGATGCGGGTGTCGCAGCGGATGCGGGTGTTGCAGCGGATGCGGGTGTTGAGCGGATGCGGGTGAGCGGATGCGGGTGTTGAGCGATGCGGGTGCTGGTGCGGGAGTATGACCGCGACTTTGACCGCTGGGCGCACGTAGATGCCGGTGGCTGTTTGTATGCGGACAATTCTTACTTGTCCGTCAGCGGCGGGCTTAGCTTCGATTACACGTCCGCGTGGCCAGCTGTTTCGGGGTAGAGCGGGGTCCATGATGACCACCAAGTCGTGCTCTTTGATGGGGTCGGCCCGGTGGTGCCATTTCTGCCGGGCGGCCATGGTGGGGAGGTATTCACGAAGCCACCGCCTCCAGAACATGTCTGCTAGCTGTTGGCTTATGCGCCACTGGCGGCGGAGGCATACCTCCTCCTCCTTTTTGTCATATAGTGACAGGTGAGGGCGTTTTCCCGCTGACCCCATTAGAAAGTGGTTGGGGGTCAAGGGCTCCTCGTCTCTCGGATCAACCGAGACGTGGGTCAGGGGCCGGTTGTTGACCACGAACTCGGCTTCTGCAAGCGCCGTAAGAAGTGTCTCCTCTCTCGGGGCTCTTTCTTTCAGTGTAGCTCCTAGGGCTCGCTTCACTGAACGTACTAGCCTTTCCCAGGCTCCCCCCATATGGGGACTCAGAGGTGGGGTAAAGCGCCACTCGATACCCTGTATGGCTAGGGTATCCTGCATCCTTGCGTCCTGGCTGAGCGACTCCACGGCATCTCGGATTTCATTGTTTGCTCCATGAAAGTTGGTACCGTTGTCGGAGTACATCACTGCTGGTTGTCCTCGGCGGGCCGCCATCCGTTGCAGGGCCATGATGGCCGAGTCAGCACTCAGCGACGCAGCCAGTTCTAGGTGTATGGCGCGAGTGGAGAGGCATGTAAATATGGCCCCGTAGCGCTTTTCTCGGCGTCTGCCAATCGTGACCTCCATAGGGCCGAAGTAGTCCAGTCCGCAGTGTGTGAACGGGCGGACATGGTGCGTCAGGCGAGCTTCGGGGAGCGCTCCCATAATAGGTGGGACGGGCTTGCTCTTCCGCATTCGGCACGTTGGGCAATCGTGGGCGATCTTCCTGCTAGTGGTACGTAGCCGCAGTATGAAGAAGCTGCCCCGTACCTCTGCGATGGTCTTCTCGGTGCTCGGGTGGTCCGCCTTCTGGTGGTAGTGTCGGATCAGCAGCCGAGTATAAGGGTCATCGCCATCCAGGATGATCGGAGTCTTGGCTACGCTCGTGGCTCCGGTTACTGCTTGCAAACGGGAGCGCATCCGCATGACTCCGTCTGGGCCGAGGAAAGGCGTCAGGCTGTTTAGGCGGCTAGCGGCGGGCAGCGCCTGGCCGTGCTGTATGTTGTGAAGATCGGGGGTGAAGGCATTCTCTTGGGACCTGATCACCCATCTGCGTTCAGCCTCCTTGAGCTCCTCGGCTCGTAGCGGGCCTTCGGTAGGTCGGCCCGACCCCATCCGGCAACGCCTTATGAAGCGCAGTATCCATGCTGTGGCGCGGATGAGGCGGTACCATGAGGAAAACCTCTCGATAGCGGGCAGGGCCTCCCCGGCCGTGGATATGAGGCCGACATATTGGGGCCTAGTCTCCAGGATCGAGTCATCGGGCTTCGTGGTGAGGGCGCGCTCTTCGGGCCAGTCCTCGTCGGGTTTCGTGATGAAAGCAGGTCCGCAGAACCATTCTCCTTGCAGGGACAGGTCGGGTAGTGCCAAGTCTCGGGTGCCGATGTCAGCGGGGTTTTGTTTGGTTGGAACCCACCTCCAGTCAGCTATGTTGGTGAGTTCGTCGATCTCGCCCAACCGATTCGCCACAAAGGCGGAGTATGTCCGTGGGTCGGTGCGTAGCCAACACAGCACAGTGGTCGAGTCGGTCCAGAAGACGGTTCTGCATATTCGTGCCTGACTTTCAGATTTAATAGTCTTGGCCAGTCTAGCCGCCATGAGCGCGGCTTGCAGCTCGAGGCGGGGAATTGATAGGGGTTTGAGTGGCGCCACCTTGCACTTGCTTGCGATGAAGGTGGCTCGCGGCGCGCCTTGCACTTCCTCAACGAAGTAGGCGACGGCGCAGCAGGCTTGCTCGGACGCGTCACTGAAGAGGTGCAGTGTAACGTTGCTCAGCTTGTGTCGGAGTGACCGTCTCGGGATGGACACGCTGCTTTCCCTCAGCAGACTCATCCAGTCCCTCCATCGCTCGGCATGCTCAGGGGCGATGGGGTCGTCCCAGCTGATGCTCGAGCGCCACACGGCTTGCAGTAAAATCTTCGACCGTATAGTGAGGCAGGCGACGAAACCCACCGGGTCAAAGATTTTCATGATGATGGATAGGAGCTGCCTCTTCGTAGGCCGTGTGGCTTCTTGGGGGCTGACCGCGTCGAGAAAGGTGTAAAGAAATCGGTCAGTCGACGGGTCCCAGACCAGTCCCAGTACGCGCTCCGTCCCCGTGGTTCCGCTGTTGATCTGCACTGCGGCGGTTGCTCGTTCACCGGGGAGAATCTGTGCTATAGCGGCCGGGCTGTTGGAGGCCCAGTTGGTCAGGTTGAACCCTCCCTTTGCAAGGAGGGCCTTCACGCTCTGGACCAGTGCGGCAGCCTCGTGTACGTTATCCACGGCGTCCAAATAGTCGTCCATATAGAATTTGGAACGAACGGCTGCTGCGGCGGCGGGGTGCTCGGTTTCGTAGTGCCCGGCCACTCTGTCTCGCACGTACTGGGCACTGCTGGGGAACACGTCGCCCCGAACATCATAGATGTCAACTGGTACGTCTCTGGGTCCCGTGTGCCAGGCGACCTCCAAAGGTACAGCTGGGAGGGCTGGTCCTCTCTCCTGATGTGGATGCGCAGGAACATCTCTTGTATATCTGCAGCGATGGCCACATTTCCCTCTCGGAAGCGAAGGAGGTTCCCCAGGAGTGAGGTCAGCAAGTCAGGGCCGGTCATCAGCTGGTCATTCAGAGACGTCCCTCGGCATCGGCTGGCGGCATCAAAGACGATTCTGATTTTCCCCGGCTTGTTGGGATTTGTCACCGCGAAGTGAGGAAGGTACCACTGTCGCGGGGCAGGTAATGATGCCTCGTGGGTTGAAAGCTTCCTGGCGTAGCCTTTGGCGACAAGTTGTGACATCTTGTCGGCGTACGCGGCCGCCAGGGTGGGGTCCGCCGCCAGCTTCTTGTCGAGAGATTGTAGCCGCTTCAGTGCGCACTGCCGGTTGTCGGGTAGCACGGTTGTCGGGTCTTTCCACAGGAGTCCGGTTTCCCACCTCCCGGTAGCGAGGGGGCGGGTGGTCTCTCCCATCATCGCTAGTGCCCTTGCGTCTTGAGCATTGACCCGAGCTGCTGATGTAACGCCGAGGGAGTCGATGGCGAAGTTTGTCCTCACCAACTCCCTCAAGCGGGCGTCCGCGGCGGTCTCTGCTTGCAGGGCCAGAGTAGTGGCTGGGTCGTCAGCGCCAGGGTTTGGTCCCCCGTGAGCGATCCACCCTAAAGCGGTCCGCGACACTATGCGTGAAGTGTTGTCCTCACGGACCTCTCTCGATACAATCAGGTGGGCGTTGTCTTGCCCGATCAAGAGCTTCGGGGTGATGCGTCGTCCTGGCACTTGCTGCTCCGGCAGGTTCAGCTCGGCTATGGTGCTCGCGGTGATGGAGAAGGTCGTGTTCAACCCGGCGCCTCTGATGGTCAGCTTCACGCGTCGGGAGCGGGCGTCGGAGGTGCACATGCCCTTTGCTCCGTGAAGCCGTACGGCACGGACCGGACCGCTTGCACCGGTCAACATCGCGATCTCGGCGTCGACAAGGGTCACGGTAGAGCCCTCATCTAACAGCGCGAACACTGACACTTCACTCCCTGCGGGCCCGCGAAGCACAACCGGCACAATTTTCAGCAGTACGCTATCGTCCGTATTTCGGCGTCATAAGTTTACTTCACCCACAACCGGCTCCGTTTTTCGCACTTCATGGAGCAACCGATGGTGGGGATGCCGGCACTCCCCCACCCCGCACCACACTTTCACTTTGCACTCCCTCGAGTGGTGTCGACCGAGGCACTTTCGGCACAGGTTACTCGCGCGCACGGTCTCCCAGCGGAGGGCGACAGATTTCCCGGCGAATACCGCACAATCCCGAATGGCGTGGAACTTATTGCACTGCGCACAATTGTCACTTCGCACTGTCGCCCTTTTCCCGGCTGAAGACCGGTGGGCAGAGTCGGTCGCGGCACGCTTCCTGGGTCCGGGCGTAGCCGCGCTCGTCGGGGGCGCGGCCGCCGCGTTCACTAACACTTGTTCGCGGCGCCCTCGATTCGGTCGAACCGGGTCGAGCATGCCGCTAATCGGGATCACTTTCGCGACGCTTCGCAGGAACATTGAGAGCTGCAATAGTGTGGCCGGGGTGGATTGGCCTAGCTGGCGCAACTCGAGCAGCCAAGACATCCTCAGGGTGCAGGGCATCTTGGCAGTGACGTCGGCTAGTAGGGCGGGGTTGGTGAGGTAGCCCTCCGTCCTCAAGTCTCGCAGGGAGGCCACCAAGTTCTGGACCGTCCCAGAGAAGTCGGCGATCTCTTCGAGTGAAGCTTCCGCTGACAGGTGCGGCAGCTTCTTCACCTTATTTAGCATAAGGTTGGCGATGGATCCTGAGCCACCGTACCGCGTCTCGAGGGTGGCCAGGATCTCTGGGACCTGTTCGGGGTCCAGCAGGAGGGAGTAGACAGCTTCCCGGGCCCTGCCTTTCAGCGCGCGCTGCAGTCTGATGAGGTTCTCGCTGGATGTCAGCCTGCAGGTGTTGGTCGACTGGTGGTACTGCGCTATCCAGGCAGGCCACTCGAGGGGGTCCCCGGAGAACGTGGGGAGGTCCTTGGCTGTAGATTGTCGAGCAATGAGGGCAGTCATCCGGACATCCTCCTCGACGGACGGGCGGGGGCTCTCTGGTACGCGTGTCGATCGGATCGCCTCGGCAATCATAGCGCCGATCCGTGCCACGGTAGGGTCCTCGCCCTGCTGGACCCACTCTCTGGGATGCCGGGCAGTCTCGTCGGCGGTAGGCTGCGGCGGGAACAGCGGCGAGTAGCTGGGATGCCCGATGTTGACGGGCTGGGACCCCGCGTGCAACTGCGAGGTAGACGGCTCTGCATAGGGCTGCGCGTAGAGTGGGCGGGCTCGTGGCTCGGCGTACGGCAGCGGCTCGGCGTAGCGTCCGGCCGGCGCTGCGGGGCAAGGGAGCACAGCGGGGCCGAACGGTGCAGCGGGGAGGGGGTACCCCTCAGCCGGGGCTCGCACAGCACGCGCCTCTGCGTCGGTCATCTGTACTCGTACCGGCTCGGGGATTGGCTGCACAGCTGCGGGGACGTCCTGCTTGGCGGGCTGCATGGCCGACAATAGCGCGGCGAGCTGCTTGGCATGCTGCTCCCTCAAGGCGCGCATCTCCCGTTGTAGCTGCCTCACGGTGTCCTCTGTGGTGGAGGAGTTGTTCTCAGCATCGGAGGACGGCGCAGTGGTGGGTGTGGGCGCGGCACCGAGCGCAGCGCCGAGCGCAGTGCCGGGCGCCGGGCCGAGCGCAGCGCCGAGCGCAGCGCCGAGCGCCGGTCCGAGCGCAGGTCCGAGCGCAGGTCCGAGCGCAGGTCCGAGCGCAGGTCCGAGCGCAGGTCCGAGCGCAGGGCCGAGCGCAGCGCCGGGCGCAGGTCCGAGCGCAGGTCCGAGCGCAGGTCCGAGCGCAGGTCCGAGCGCAGGGCCGAGCGCAGCGCCGGGCGCAGGTCCGAGCGCAGGTCCGAGCGCAGGTCCGAGCGCAGCGCCGAGCGCACCGGCGGGAGCAGCGTCGGGCGCAGGGGCGGGCGCAGGAGGGGGTGGGGCAGCGGCAGACGGCCCGGCGGCAAGCCACGTGGCGGCAGGCCACGCGGCGGCAGGCGGCGCGGCGGCGATCGCAGCGGCGGGCGCGGCGGCGAGCACAGCAGCGGGCACAGCGGCGGGCACAGCGGTGGACTCGGGCTGAGACTCCGAGCTCGAGGCCCCTCGACGGCTGCGACGTGCAGGCATCTCGGCACGTACAAGGCACGAAGACGTACAGACGTCGCTTGTAGTCGAGAAGGCGTGCAGACGTCACTGAAGGCGAGAAGGCGAGAAGGCGAGAAGGCGTGCAGACGTCACTGAAGGCGAGAAGGCGTGCAGACGTCACTGAAGGCGAGAAGGCGTGCAGACGTCACTGAAGGCGTGAAGGCGTGCAGACGTCACTGAAGGCGTGAAGGCGAGAAGACGTCACTAGTAGTCGTGAAGGCGTGAAGTAGATCCTGGCTCAAGAAGGACCATGTACGGGACAAGATCTGTAAACTCTTGCGCACGTTTTAGAAGAAGAAGATCAGGCTGGCCACTTCGACGCTTCAGAGCAGGGTAGGAAGGAAGGGGGGAAATGCCTTGAAAAAGGCAAACGATTTCTTGCAAGGAGGTGGTGAGGGCGAAGAGAAAGTCACGGTCGGCTTTCAGGCCGGGTGAAGATGCAGGCGAAGTAGGTAGAAGGCGTGTTGAATCCGTGAGAATACTCTGAATTTTAGAAATGTACTCGTCGTTCAAGTACTTCAGTGCAATACCGTGCGACGAATCGGGCAGTTTGAACTCGTGAATATTTCGCGAGCTGCCGTAGACTCTGTCAATCTTGGATCGACTTGATAAAAAAATTAGGATGTCAATCACGACCTTCTGCTTGAATTGAGCCTATTGCAATCTTCACCTATTTTTTATTAAAGCAACCAAAATTTTTACAAAGTATGTCATGGGGGTCAAAGTAGGACAGGTAATACTTTGCCGTTAAATTACAAAAAAATGCATTGTACAAACATAATTTGAGTAAGTTTACTCGATTCCGCGGGTGCTAATGAACAGATCAGAAAAGATCGTTTATTTAGATCAGTCACCGCAGCCGCAGGAATCGCTTACAAAGACAGATAATTTTGATAGAACAATAATTTTGAAAGGTTTTTTGTGGATCAGAGGAGCTCGACCAATGAGAGCCTGCTCTGCTTTCGGGACCGTCGCCGGGAGCGACCGTAGAGGTGGCGGGGGTCGGAGAAATGTCCCGTTAGCACCCAGTAGCGGCTCGGCACGAAAACGACGTTCAGAGGCGTAGAAAAAGAAGACGATAACGTGCACTCTTATCATCACTTCCTCGAAACCCCCGGAACTACGCTTGTCGAAAGCCAATATGTACTGAAATGGGGCGTTTGCACAAATCCTCTTTTTGTGCAAACATAACAAGATAGGGATGCGTATCTAGTCGCTTCTATCAGGTTAAAATTAAAGTCGGGCGTTGCACACTTAATTATTTGTGCAGACAAACAAACAAGACAGAGACGCGTATCTAGTCGCTTCTCTCTTTCTCTCTCGTTTGTGGTCAGGTCGTCTGTTATGAGCCTGACCAGTACTACATGACAGCTCGATCGAGAACGTATCGAGTCGTCTCTCGTTCGAAACTGCACGAACTCAGTAGTTGATTTCGTATCTAGTCGTACCACCTACTGAGTTATGTACTGGTTGATGTTATGCAAATGGAGGGTATTACAAACTTTGATAGTCACGTCTGGTATAAACATATTTGCCAATGCATCATAGGGCTGAAAATTAATTACTCGTTGAGTAATTCAATCTTGAAAGCTATAGGCATGTGTGGGGTGATTTAATTTAAACAAAGCCAAACAAACGACCCTATCAAATATGAGTCATGTAGAAATGTGTGAGAACTATAAATATAATTTCTTAATTATTTAAAATATAGTATTTTAGGTAAAAAGAATCTGTTGTTCGATACAGCCTCTACACAACTATTTTCACCTCTATTAACTGAAGCCACCATGTCAAAAGGTCCGACCGTCCGTCCTTAAGTCAAGCCTATTGTTCGATCCCTTCCTACATTATTTCTAATTTTGAAACTTTGAATGGTGGAATTCCATATTAAAGTGATTTTTTTTTATTAAAAAACCTTTGTAACTTTTTCCACTTATTTATTTTCGACCGGACCGGTTTCACCCTATCACGGGCATCATTGGACACACAAAAACGTGACTAACCTTTCCAGTTGTCAAAAACAAACCACTGATCCAAAATGACTGATAATGCTAACATATGTGTGCCAACATAACAAAAAAAAATCGATAATCGAATGTACACAGCCCGCGAAAATTCAAAATTAACCTTTTCTTTTGAACACACCTCATATAGCATCGATGTCAGGAGTGAGTTCCCCTGCTTTCTAATATTGTTTTTATTCATGACTTGAAATTTGTTTTATTCCTGATGGTACTGTTTACTATAATGTTTTTAAAAACTACTTTCCGGTTGGTTTATTACCCTCTGGAAGACGGATTGTCTCTGTTTACTGAATCTATGGGTTTTTTTTAAATTATATAAAGTCGTTCGTGTCAACTTTTATGATAAACAGATGGTTATTTCTGGTTTTGTTTTTTCCCTGTGAAATAAGGTTACTTTAGAGGTGTATCTTTCATGAAACACACAAAGTAAATTCAATTCCTAGGCTGTCTAAGTCCTTCATTATGACACAAGCAACATTTTCCGCTTACTGTGATGGTAGTAGGAGATTTTAAAATATTGTCAGGTTATTCGTAACCAGGGAATATTTGTCTTTAAAAAAAAAGTATAGGTTATATTATGGCGCCACCAATGTACATTTTACTATGAACATAATAAATAACCTACGCTACATTTGGCGCCCCACTTTATGTCATACGTTACATGTTAAGTACATTTTTGAATGTGTAAGTTGATCTTATTACAAATTCTAATATTTTAAACAGTTTATTATTATATACTCTGGAATTTTTAATTATTTTTTTTATAAGTTTGGAGTTAAACCAAGCACAAAAATTATAACAACCCTCGACTACAAAAAGCGCTTTATAAAAAATTCCCCACTTCTCACCGCGATATATATTCTATCTTGCTTGATCTACCCCTTTGAATCACAATATCATCTTATTGTTTCGGTTCCTTAACTCTGGAAAATCTGCCCCATCCAAGGAGATGAACAGGTAGAGAAGTGATTGGGGAATGGTTCAATTGATTTAGTAAATCTCTTCCTATATCGCGTGCGCTGTACACTATTCGTTCTGTGCACAGAGATGTATGCAGGCAGATGTCTTCAACGTAGATGTTGATATTGTCGATGTCTTTCTAGCCAAGATATTTGTGAATTTATAAAAAAAAAATCGAAAACTTATTAAACAACGATATATCGTAAAGTTTTTTTTCGTACGGTGGTGGGATGGATCATACTGTCTTATCTTTCCTTGACGGTTCTGTCAATTTCGTACCGTTATATTTTCTGAATTATACCCTTGTATGTATGATCTGCATAGCAATTGAAAAAGGAGGTCCGAAAGTTTCAAATCCCACTGCTTTATCGCTCATAGTTGCGCAAACGACCGCTAGAGTGCTCGCGCCGCCAAGCAGTCATGTCGCGTCAGTTTTGAGTAAAATGGCTACTATGCGACACAAGGTTTTCTGTGTTCTTGAGTGCTGTAAAAATGAGTCCGCAACTGTAGTACAGTGTACCTTTCATCTCCATTTTAACATTGAACCTCCAACTAGAAAGGGTATTATTTGTCATTAATATCACCAATTTGAGTAAACTGGATGTCTCTGTAAAGGAAAAAGACGGGGTGATAGATATCAGAGGAGAAAGAGCGAAAAACACAAATAAATCGTGATTTTTTTAAACCCGCAACCTTAATAAAGTTTTCTCTGGATTCATCTTCGTTTTTTACTGGCCCTTCGAGAAAATATCCTTGCGTTGCCTAGCTTAAATTATTTTTAATATTATTTTGAATATTAGGTACATTATCTATCCGGTTTTTGTCCTGTAGTTACATGAACTACGGGTAACCAGGTACATTTTAATGGGTCTTAAAAATATTTTATTATGTTATAATAGGTACACATTGACACTTGACCGGTCAGTACCTGAGTTGGCATCGCATTTGGGTCTCACCCAGGCGTCGTGAGTTCAATTCCTCGGCTGGCTAAGTCCTCCATTACAACACAAGCAACATCTTCCGCTTACTGTGATGGTAGTAGGAGATTTTCAAATATTGTTAGGTTATTCGTAACCGGGGAATATTTGTCTTTTTTAAAAAAAAACACATTAGGGTAATAAATATCCTTCTTAGAGTTCGCCTTGGATGTCTGCGGCAAAATTCCCAATTACATTTTACCTTGGTATTTTACATTGCCCTTCCTACATGTTTTCTAGATGGTGGGCAATTTGGATGTGTCTGAAGGCGGCTTATGTTGAACACGACTAACAGATGATAGTTTAAATTCGAGTATCAATAGGATGGTGTCTCTGCTTAATTTATTTGTTAACTGGATAAAACAGAGCAGTGACAAACCAGAGGCCTAATTCTGATTCTTTTTAAGAATGAGGAACTGTCCTTATCCTTAAAGACTTTTTGCTTAACTGCCGTTCCGGTTCTCTCGGATGACAGCCGTCATTCAGCAAATGACATTCTTTAAAAATATCAATATTTGCATTGTTTTAAAAAAATAAAACACAATTTTATTGGAAGTAGTGACTTTAAACATTATGAGTGCGCCATTTGTCGCATAATAATGTTATTAAATGAACCGAATTAACCAAATTGCAATGTTTGTAAAGTACCTATGCCAAAAGCCCGAAATGTCAGATAAGTGATAAAAATTAAAGTAAACTACACCTGTTAAGTACGTGTGATGTACCTATAATTTTTAATAATACTGTGATAATTCAACCACAAACTCCTTTAAAAATGTGTTGTCATTAATAACTAAATGACTTATAATTGGAATCGCAGTTAAACAAATTGTCTTATAATAATAATAATAATAATCGGATGATTTTTATAGCGCCGTTTTTGTGAAAAATCACCTCAAGGGCGCTGTACAAATCTTTAAAATTATCTTTAAAAAGATCCGGAAACAGGCCCCTGAACATGATAAATAATTGGTTAGTTGTTTGTTTGTTTGTTTGTTTGTTTGTTTGTTTGTTTGTATGTTTGTATGTTTGTTTGTATGTTTGTTTGTATGTTTGTTTGTTTATTTATTTGTTTGTTTATTTTTTTATTTGTTTGTTTTTATATTTTATTTATTTATTCGTTTATTAATTCGTTTATTAATTTATTAATTCGTTTATTAATTTATTTATTATTTTTCTTCATTTTTCTTCAGTGTTCTGCTTTGTCATGGAACCAATTTATTTACATCTAACTGGGCCTACTACATTTTGTTTATGTGATGTTTCTCAATGTTTGCCATGTATTGTATGTATGTGTTGGTTGGATGTTTGCAGCAGGAGGACGTGTCGGTACAGCTGGAGGCGCTGGATATCCTGGCGGACTTGCTGAGCAGGTTCGGCAACCAGATGATCACCTTCCACCCTGTGCTGGTGGCTGCACTGCTGCCCCAGCTCGCCTCTCCCAGACAGGTAATTAACATCTCAAACAGAAATAATAATAATAAATGGATTATTTTTATAGCGCCATTTTCGTGAGAAAATCACCTCAAAGTCGCTTTACAACATAATTTATTTAGCCTATACCTTATCACTTAGACTTATATATAATATTTATATAATTGAAAATACACTTTGTATGTAATACAAGTGGTATATACAAAGTGTATTTTCAATTATATAATTAATAATGATGCCACAAAGTTATCAAGCATTTGAAGAAATTATTATATATAATAATTTACATATTAGATTAATTGTTAATGGCTTACAGCTAAGATTTATAACTAGAAAATACCTAATTCAGACTTATAATTAGTGACTTATAATTATTGACTTACATCTAAGACTTAGATAGATAGTGACTTACAACTTAGACCTGTAGCTAGTGACTTAAAACTAGTGATACAGGCTTACAACTAACATATTTACATTTTAGAATAAATTATGTACAAAATGTTACTATTTACAAAATCAGAACATAACCTGGTATTGAACAGCAGTGGGGCGAGTATGTATGTGATACATCACAGTTGCATTTGTATGCCTCTGATCAGTTTGAGGGTAATATACATACATATATATCATATTCTAGATGTTAATAAAGATGGTAATGCTAGACAGATACCTTTATACGATTAAATTTAAAAATGTTATGAGCGCCAAAAGAAGAAGGAAGTTTTTACCTATATTATTAATATTATGTATATGTTTTATTGTTAGTTTTATGACATGGATACAAAAAATGTATTTAATGAGTTATCTGAATTTAAAGAAAGGCATAGATATTAAATGAATGAAATTAATCATCAATCAAGAAGATTCGTCACTCGAAATTAAATTAAAACAGATTAAGGTGTTCGGCTCCCACTGACATTGTATATTGGTAGGAATTTCTAGGGAATTTAGTTTTGGACATGGAAAATTGAATTATAGATACACAGGAAACAATGTCATTAACAATTTATGAATGTGTTCACGAATTTATGGAAATGAGTATCTGAACAGATGAGTTTTTAGTTTAGTTCTAAATTCTGACGGACTGGTTATGCATCTCAATTCCATAGGGAGTTTATTCCATGCCTTAGGGCCAGGTACTCCGAAAGCACGATCACCAAACTTAGTGTTCGGTTCGCGTTTAGGTTCTTTCAGCCTTCCGATAGCAGATGATGTTGCTGATCTAAGAGTTGACTGCCTTAGACTAGTATTTTCCGGAACACATAGCTCAGAGATATAGGGTGGGGCCATTTCGTTGATAGCTTTCAACACCATCCAGAACAACTTGTACTGGATCCTCTCAGGGCACTTCAGCCAGTGAAGATTTCGGAGATGTTCCGAAATGTGCGAAAATTTAGGTACCCCATTGATTAGCCTTGCTGCGGCGTCGAGCACTGATTGCAGTTTATCAGTTTGGTATATAGGAAGACCTGCGTAGATGCCATTACAGTAATCAAGACATGATACAATATATGAGTTAATCAATAGTTTACTTGCCTCTGTAGAAAGGTTCCGTCGGACTGACTTAAGTTGTCTTAGGTAGAAGAAACCAGTGCTGACTGTCCTGTTTATTTGACTTTTTAACGAAAAGTCCGAATCCAGATAAACACCCAGAAGTTTGACGGTTGTTTTCGCAATTACATCGCTGCCGGAAATAGCAATAATTATAGAGTCTCGCACGGACACAGTGGTGGATATACCTTTATATACTACCTACTGTCAAGAGAAACTGCCTGGAGCCAGTGGGACTATGGCATCTCTAATTAGGAGAATGTTGTAGGAGAAGATGTGGTGAGGTGAAGGAGAGAAAAGGAAGGTTAACAAGTATGATGCTATTCAGATCTTGTCGCCAAACATAATTAAGGTAATTTCAAACAATATTCCAATTTTGAATGGTGGCCTTTCACCATGGTGATACTGGCTGTATCTTCCATGATGAAATTGTGTTTTAAATAACCATAAAGATTTGTCTCAACATTTTAAACTACGTGATAAATTCAATCAGTGTGATACAACTTCTTAAAATCTTATGAAGCAGAGCGGTTGTGTATGTTTATGAAGGCTATCTCAACCTTATGTTATGTCTGCTCAGGCAGTGCGCAAGAGAACTATCGTGGCCCTCTCGCACCTGGTGATGACCTGCTCCTCACCCCTCTACAACAAGCTGGTGGACCATCTCCTGGATGGGCTGGGAGCCAACTCCACGGCCTCTGTTCGCCGCACTCACATACAATGCATCGCTTCTATATGGTGAGATATTATTATATTCATCATACTTAGTCCTCTATAGCATAACAATCTTCCTGTCAATTATGGTAAGGTTCAATAATAATAATAATAATAATAGTTGGATGACTTGTATAGCGCCGTTTTTGTGAAAAATCACCTCAAGGGCGCTGTACAAATATTTCTTAACTAATTATGTACAGACAGATACAGAAAAACATACTTACCTGGCCGGTCTCTTCAGATGAACACAGTTTTAGAAAAAATTTAATTATAGAGATGATAGTTTTACATGGTTATTTGTTTCTCCCTTTCTATTGATGTTACATTTATTAGATGATCGGTGGCACAAGAAGAGTTGGTATTTATTGAATTATTGGTATTAATTTTTAGGACTGAAAAGTATTCATAAAATGAATTTTAGGACTGGAAAATATCTATAAAATTACTTTACTGGGCGTAAGAAGCTTTTAATAAATATTAACGTTTTTATTTATTTATTTTTTATTTTTACACTTTGGATGTTTACAGTGTTGCGGGCTGTGGACGCATTTGCGCACCGATGCGTGAATTTTTAATTATATTTTTATTTTATTTAATGACTTTAGGTAAGTACTAATCGGCCAGCCTAGCTAAGCAATTTACAGGTGAATTTATGGATACGATTGTCTGAAAAGATGTGTTTTAAGTTTACTTCTGAATTCTGTTGAGTCTTTGATAATTCTTAAGTCATGCGGTAGTTCATTCCAGGCTTTAGGTCCTGATCACCGAACTTAGTATTAGGTGTGCGCTTTGGTTCTTTCAACCTGCCGATAGCTGATGACGCTGCTGACCTAAGGGTGGACTGCCGTGAGTTGGTATTTTCGAGAATACACAGTTCTGATAAATAAGCCGGAGCCATTCCGTTAAGTGACTTAAATACCATCCAGCAGAGCTTGAACTGGATTCTTTCAGGACATTTGAGCCAGTGGAGATTTTGAGATGCTCTGAAATGTGAGAATATTTAGATACGCCGGTGATAAGTCTTGCTGCAGCGTTGAATACTGATTGCAATTTGTTAATTTGGTATTTGGGGAGACTCGCATATATTCCGTTGCAATAATCTAGGCGTGACACAACGTACGAATTGACAAGCAGTTTAGTTGCCTCTGTTGGCAGGTTTCTCCGTACTGCTTTTATTTGCCTTAGTTGAAAGAACCCTGTACTTACAGTTCTGTTTACTTGACTTTTAAGGGGAAAGTCTGCATCCAGATTGACACCGAGTAATTTAACACACGTCTTGGGAGTAATGTCACTTCCCGAAATATTTATTGGGGAGTTATCAATAATATGCTGACGTCTGCTTGTGGCGGTCCAGAGAAACTCAGTTTTTGCCGGATTCAGCTTCAATCTATTTGAGGTCATCCAGCGAGTTATTGCTTCAAGACACTCAGCTATGCGAGTTTTTAGTCTGTCTATTTCTTCTGGTAAGCAGTAGAAATAAACTTGCTGGTCGTCAGCATAGCAGTGGGATTGAAGACCGAACGATTCTATTATTTTAGCTACATCATTTGTGAAAATGATGAAAAGCAGAGGACCCAGCACGGACCCCTGGGGTACTCCAGATGAAAGGGTTGCATATTTTGATTGGTTTTGCCCTATCTTCACTGCTTGTAAACGATTGGTTAAATACGATGTCAGCCAATTCTTAACGCCACCGTTTAAACCAAAGGATTCTTCTAAACGTGTGATAAGAAAATCGTGGTCAATCGTATCAAAAGCGGCACTCATGTCTAAGACTGAAAGAAGTGCCAGCTTACCCGACTCTATGGCCAGAGTTATATCCGACAAAACGCGTAGTAATCCAGTTTCAGTTGAGTGGAACCTTCTGTATGCAGATTGATATTTAGTTAACAATTTATTTAAATTTAAGTGACTTATTATTTGTACAGCAGTAATTTTTTCTAGGATTTTAGATATAAATGGAAGATTTGAAACGGGTCGATAATTTGAAAGATCTTCAGCGTCCAATTGCGGTTTTTTTAATAATGGAGTTACGACAGCTGCTTTTAGTGATTTTGGAAAATCACCAATGTTAAATGACTTATTAAAGAGTTGAACTAGGAATGGAGCTAATTCGTTGCAACACTTCTTTAGTAACCATGTTGGTATAGGATCGAGTGCGCACTGTTTGTTCGGTGAAGCGAGTATTAACTTCCTCACTTCTTCGAGGGTTGTAGATTTGAAGGCAGATAAGGTTCCGCCATTATTTTTTGTAAAAGATGGCGGTGGGGCGGCGATTGTTAGCGCGCGTATGGACTCAATTTTTTCGAGAAAAAACTTGGAAAAGATATCCGGAGCGATGTCAGTTGTATTTTCTGCACGAACATCGGCAACAACTGTCTTAACCGAGTTCCAAAGGCGACGCGGATTTATACGTTCTGAGTGAATCCTATTTGTCCAATATTCAGACCTTTTTGAACGAATTAAGATTGTGTACTCTTTTTGAGCCTGTATCCAATCGTTTCGTGAGGTAACCCCTGACTCTCTGTAGGACCTCTCCAATTTCCGCATTACTCTCTTCTGATTTCGACATTCGTCATCAAACCAGTCGTCAGATTTTCGAACTCGCCGAGTTTTTGTAGAAGTTGGAGCATATTTATTTAAAAGGGTTGAGAGTACGGTGTTGTAATCATCTGCCAGTTTGGTGGTTCAACCAACAACAAATGACCGTTCCCTAGCGTCATCCGGAATGAAGCGGGGGGCAAGTGCGGCATGGCAAGCCACCAACGAATGCAAGCGAACTACTAATAAATCACGCCCTTCCTGCTCATGGCAAGTGATGTGCCTCTGCGCACCTTCTTTTGCTTGTCTAGCTATAAAAGTTTGAACACCAACATGTCTTTTATACCTAATACAATTCATCGCCGTGTAAGTTATATTTGGCCTCTTTCGAAGAGTGGTAAAATCTCAGTAACAATATTACATTATCATTGCAGGACCATTCCCACTCATCAGGTTTTATTACCACAAATGCTGCTATTACCGTTTTCAAATGGCATTTCAGAGTGTCTTGAAAACCTGTAAAATGGACGGATGGGTTGATTAATTAGCAGCAACATTAGGCTGAATGTGTGGTGCCAATTTACATAATCATTTTCATTCTTCTTTCCGTCACTTTCATCAATCCCTTAGTGGAAGATTTAGCCGAAGATTTCTCAATTCATTTTCACTATTTATTTTCAATCTTAGCACTCTAGCTCACTCAAAAGTCACGAGCCGTCACTGCTATGGTTTATTGGAACGTGTGCCCCATATTCAGATAAGCCTTTTTTTCACATTTGCACAGTGGGTTATTTATACAAAAAACATGTGGAATTTTTAAAGTTTACGAGGTGTGTTCAAAAGAAAGGTTGAATTTTGAATTTTCGCGGGCTGTGTACATTCGATTATCGAATTTGTTTTTGTTATGCTGGTACACATATGTTTATCATATGTCTGCATTATCAGCCATTTTGGATTAGTGGTTTGTTTTTGACAACTGGAAAGGTTAGCCACGTTTTTGTGTGTTCTTCGATTTTTTACTTTGGAAAAAAGAATATGTATTAAATTTTGCGTTAAAAATGGAATAAAGTGCTCCAACGCACTTAAAATGTTGACTGTGGCATTCGGCGAGTCTGCTTTGTCTCAAAAAAGTGTTTATAAGTAGTACAAGCACTTTACAGAAGGCCGAGAAGATGTTAATGACGATGAGCGTCCTGGAGTTGCAACCACGTCAACAAACGAAGGAAACATCGAAAGAGTGGAGAAAATGATTTTGGAAAATCGTCGAATCACTATGAGGGAAGTTGCAGAGGATGTTGGCATATCAATTGGCTCATGCCATGCAATATTCTCAGATGTTTTGGGCATGAAACGTGTGGCATCGAAGTTTGTTCCGAAATTGCTAAATTTTGAGCAAAAGCAACGTCGCATTAGTATCGCTCAGGAGTTGTTGAATGACGTCAACGACGATCCAGATTTGCTCAAAAGGGTCATAACTGGTGATGAAACGTGGGTATATGGTTATGACGTCAAAACCAAGGCCCAATCATCCCAATGGAAGCGGCCAGAAGAGCCAAGACCGAAAAAAGCACGCCAAGTTCGATCAAATGTGAAGGTTTTGCTCACTGTTTTCTTCGATTACAATGGCGTGGTGCATCATGAGTTCTTGCCAACAGGTCGTACGGTTAATAAGGAATACTACAAGGAAGTTATGCAACGTTTGCGTGAAGCAATACGGCTCAAACGATCGTTGTGGAAAAACAAATCATGGATTGCATCATGATAATGCACCAGCTCACACATCAATGCTTGTTCGTGATTATTTGGCCAAAAACAACACCGTAATCATGCCTCAACCACCGTATTCACCAGATTTGGCTCCCTGTGACTTTTTCCTATTCCCGAAACTGAAGAGACCAATGAAAGGAAAGCGTTTTGCCACAATTGATGAGATAAAGTCAGAATCGAAGAACGAGCTGATGGCCATACCGAAAAGCGCATTCCAGAAGTGCTTCGAGGATTGGAAGAAGCGCTGGCATAAGTGAATTATATCAGAGGGGGATTACTTTGAAGGGGAGAAAATGGATATTGATGAATAAATAAATACTTTTCGAAAAAATTCAAAATTCACCCTTTCTTTTGAACAAACCTCGTATTTTTATGATTTCAATCATCGTATTAAAAATGTGTATTTTTCAATTTTCATTCATAATTATTGTTGATTTTAAAAACAATCTAAAACCGCACATTCTTTAACGATTCAAGTCTGGCTACGACATAGGTAATGGTACTGGCTGCGAAGACAGCTGTCACCGGGAACCTATCACCGTTGGCCGGCGTGATGTAACCAACACCACCCGCAGTAACAAAAATGAACATATCATTTTGGCGGCAAATCAAAACTGGCATATTTTATGTTATTATAAAAAAATTATTTGTAAAAACGCTTTTATTATCATAATAAAAAAAAAAATTGTAACAGTGAAAATAGCCTATTATAGGAAACTTAGCGTTATGTGTTGAAGTAACTAATATAAGGTGTTTCTGTCCAGTCGTCAAGCGGGGCATAGGTTTGGGTGCCAGTTATGGCGGGTGGCGCCCCTGGTGCTGGTGCACTCGGCCGAGCCGGACGAGGAGCTGCAAGAGCACGCGCTGCAGGCTTTGGAGGCCTTCGTGCTCAAGTGCCCCAAGGAGGTCACCGAGCACATCCCTACCGTGAGTAGAACTGAAGCTATGTACCTTGTCAATGTCTCATTTGAATGCTGTCAAATCAATGGAGTGCTGATACCAACCCTGATGTATGGCAGTGAGCAGTGGCGTGCATTTCCCTGCGACCTAAGGTAGGCTGTGTGTAGGTTGTCAAGTTCGGGTATGAGTATTTTATTCCTTTAATTTAAAAATGTTCATTTTTCTTAGGGTAGGCACAGCTTTTCATCTTTTATTGACTGCACGCCACTGACAGTGGGCATGGAGCTGACAGAGTAAGAATGATAGTTGATCAAGACTGATTGCTTTAGAAATGAGATCCCCGAGGCGTATGTGTGCTAAAATCATGTATGACCGTGTTCAAAATGTGGAGATTCAGAAAAATTGCAAGATTGTGATTTAAGCGTAAAGGAAGATTTAATTAATTACGTATTAAAAATTGGCATATTTTCCAATTTTCTAATTTTTTTTCAATAAAATCACAAACTTGTTGATTATTCTAAGTGTTTCACCAATAAAAAAGTGTTAACACAAATGACATGTATATTTTCTTTTATTGAATTTTAAATTTTCTATATTATCTATGTAACTGTTTTGTAACAAATTGCAGATAACCCAACTGTGCCTGAACATGATGGTCTATGATCCCAACTACAACTATGAGGGTTCGGAGGGGTCGGCGGATGAAGAGGGCGACATGCTGGTGGAAGAAGAGGAGGCGGGCGAGGGGGAAGAGTGCCCCGACAGTGAGGAGTACTCGGACGATGATGACATGTCTTGGAAGGTGCGCCGCGCCGCCGCCAAGTGCCTCGAGTCCGTCATCGCCACGAGGCACGAGCTCCTGGCCGAATTTTACAGGACTGTGTCGCCGGCGTTGATCGCCAGATTTAAAGGTGAGTCATCGTGTGATTTTCTGCCATTTTTCTATGAAAGCTCAAAGCATAGGAGTGTGTTTCTAAAGACCAGGAGCATGACGTCCGTAGACTAAAACTGTTTTGTCTGAAACGAAACACACTGTCAAAGGGGCCCTCAAACATATCCGTTTTGGTCACCGATTTGAAGAAAACATGTGGAAAGGGGTCGAACAATGGGCTCGACTTAAGGAAAGGATGGTCGGATGGCCAAACCTTTTGACGTGGCTGCTTTAGTTAGCACGGACGAAAATTCTTGTCTCTAGGCATCTTAACTTATAAACAATTTACATCTATTTCTATAAATTTATCATTTTTTATTTTCATGCTTTTGTCAGAAACTGTTTTACAGCCTCTATGAACTGCATGCCCTTGCTAAACAGATAATATATAAACAAAAGAGAAACCAATCAAATTACTGAAACTACCAAAAGAAGAACTATTGCAAAAACAATATAATATTTGACGTTTTTTCCAGAGCGTGAAGAGAATGTGAAATGCGACATATTCTCTGCATACATTGCTCTCTTGAGGGCTACTCGCCCCTCCAGCGGGGGCTCTCCCTCGGCCCCCGAACCCCCTCTGGCACCAGACTCACCCCTTGCTCTTCTGCAGGATCAGGTAATTTACCATTCATTACATGCACATATTATATTTGGATTTTCTTCTGTACATCTTACTAACTAAACGTCCCACCGTTTCGCCGCTGGGGTAGGCAGAGAGGATAGACCGCCACACAACTCTGACTCAGCACACACCTCTTGCTATTTGACACACATAATTGTGCCATGTTTTCCTCAGGAGAATAGTTTGTTTGCATTCGATCTCCATTAAGAGGAACAGCTGCGCAGCCTGTTTCATACAAAACTTAATTTTGAATTTGAGGCTAAAATACTCACCTAAACCTAATGATCTTCTTTTTTATCAAAAAGTATAGTAAATATCTAGTACGGATTAGAAGTAATTTATTTATTTTTGTTTTACATTATGAAATATAGGCCATTAAAGGAATTGATTTTTTGCGATTTTAGAGGCACCTTTAACAATTATTTGGTTATTTAAAAAAAAGTGTTACCCTGTCTACTTTGAAAATATAAAATATTTTTTTTTTTTAAATATTAAAATAAGCATTATGGTGGTTGGAACACAAATTTGCCATACATAATTTAAAAGATAGACATGAAAAACGTTTCTTTTTAAATGCTTTGTTTTTATATTTTTATTTACGTAATGACATTTACATAGCGAATATGATAATTTAAAAAAAAAATACAGTAAAACCGCAAATAATGTTCGAAGTTATTTTCTAAAATTATGAAAATTGATTTTTTTTTTCATGGCATGTATTTCATAATTTAAAACAAAAATAAATAAAATACTTCTCATCCATACTAGATATTTACTAAACCTTTAATAAAAAAAATACATCATTCAGTTTGGATGGGTATTTTGGCCTCAAATCCAAAATTAAGTTGTGTATGAAACAGGCAGCGCAGCCGTTCCTCTTAAATGCCATTTCTTTGCCCGCAACGAGGGACAGTGTTGGATGTTAAACTGCTGATTGTTAAAGGATGCGGATGGTAGGGAATATCTAAATAATGAGATTTCTAATTTAAACAGATTAGCTTTATTTAACACAAATGATTTTATCAGAAAGGTTTTGAAACACGGAATTCTATTATGTAGAAAATACACTACAACTGCAAACGTCACTCGAGGCCGAATGGCATTGGTTTTTAAGATTGCACTGTCGGTAGTATCTCGGTCCAACACGCATGCGTCTCAGTGTTGCCACTAGAAAAATATTGCAAGTTTATAGATACTGCTTTAAAATTAAGTTATGAGTAGTTCCTATACCTGTATTCACCTTTTTATCAATTTGTGATCAACGTCAACCATATTGGTCATGTTATATGCTTGTCAGCCGATCAAAAGCTAAAACGGAAACCGTTCAATTGTCAAAATGGCGCTGATCGACGATTTGATGGGCACCGAATGTGGTAAAGTTAGAAACACCGACAAGGTCCGACTCAGAAATCTTGATGCCCCACCATAGGAAAGAAGAAGAATCGAGTATCGTTACAATGACTGTTTGTTTGGTTTCAGGTGGGCAGCGTAGTGAGGGGGCTCCTGCCCGTGTTGCGCGGCAGATCGGTGCGCGCACGCCAGGAGGCCCTGCTGCTGTTGCGGGAGTTGCTGGCGGCCCGGCCTGCCGCCCTCGCCCCGCACGTCCCCCGCCTCGTGCCGGCACTACAGTATTCACTGAGGTATTTACTGCACTACTTGGCAATGTAGGGCTGATCCATAGATAATAGAAACAAGGGAGATAGATCATTAACCATTAGTAGTGTGAAACCTCATGTACAAAAGTGTCCCCAATATCGTTCACCCATGCTACTGCAAATCGCATCTACACACGGCGGCGCCAAATATTAGGTCGTAGCTCAGTGACAGTCAACATGCTTTTATGCCATATCTCCCAATGTTTCTATTTTCTATAGGCTGATTTAAGTGAGGATAGTTGAGCAGTGCCTGACTAAAACCATTTGGACCGACATTTCTCTCCCCAGGGGATTGAGTAAACTTGACTCTGTGCAGAAACGGGCGGTCCGTTTGATAAATTCGCCTCTAACTTAACAAACGGATTACAATCTCTGGAGCACAAATGTCAGGTGTGAATGCTGTCCTTGTTCTAATGATATTTCAATGGAAGGTGCTCTGAGGAACTAGCATCATTGATCCCTTCGGCACCAGTGCACAGTCGGGAAACACGCCAAACGCGCGCCCAACATTTGAATTTGAGAATGGGTCACTTCTACGACTCGTTCTTGTATTCAACAGCTCTGCTGTTGACTGATCTGCCGGCCTCTGTGATTCCTTCCTCCTACAACATGGGTCGCTTAAAGACTCAGGTTCATTCCTTCCTGTTCTCCAAAAGACCCTTCACAGAGCATCCCAAAATGACATAGTGCTTGAGGGAAATTATTTCCCTCTGGGCCTCCTGCATGGAGTAACTATAAAAAAGAGTGTCTCCATTCTGTAAAAAGGTGCAAAAAAATATAGTTAGTAGTACAGTGATTAAATATAGCTAAAATATACACAAGTCCATTGCTATAAAACATCCATTGTAACATTTTTACTTAGTATGTTTGTTAATTGTTTTTGTGTTTAATTCATAGAACTACATTTAATTATTATTTTTTTCAAATAATGTAAATCAAATTTAATAATGTTAATTATTAAGTTCTACGAGTAATTTTAGTTTTTACTATTGTGACAGCTATTTCGGTGTTCAAGGCCATTTTCAAATTGCTGTTAATCCACATTGTGATGACTTATTTATATGATTTTATTGACTCCCACCCAATTCTAATTTGGACGGGTTTTTAAAAATAATGATTTATTATCGGTAAAACCGATTTAGTTAGAAAACAATAAAAATTCTCTATTCTGTGAGGTTTTTACATTTATGTATTTAAATCACAATGTTTTCTTAATTGATTATTTAAATGTGTTATATTGTTTTGTTAATGTGA
This sequence comes from Halesus radiatus, assembly GCA_022606495.2. Taxonomy (NCBI): domain Eukaryota; kingdom Metazoa; phylum Arthropoda; class Insecta; order Trichoptera; family Limnephilidae; genus Halesus; species Halesus radiatus. Next base: position 100,872 of record JAHDVE020001309.1, read on the forward strand.
GCATACTTATTAATTATATTGCAGTTTTTAAATAAAGTGGCGAATAAATAATTTTCCTTACTTTATTAATTAATGTTATATTAGGATCATTCGTTCGTTTATTAATTTCTAATTGTTCAAGTAAATTTAGTCTAAGACCCTTTCTTTCTACATGTAAGGGTTTAAGCTCGTTGTCAAGCGGGAGGTAATTATTCACTAGGAGATGTTCTGCGAATTTTGAAAAGTGTTTTTATTTTTATAACATATATGTTCTTTGAATCTAGTTGAGAAAGCCCTTCCCGTCTGTCCGATATAGGTAGCGTTACAGTGGGCGTAGTTACATTTTAATTCGTATATGCCACTATAATAATTAAAACTAAAAATACTTGCAAAATTTAATAATAACATTATTAAATTTGGTTAAAATTAAATAAAAAAATGCTATGTTTCTACAACAGCTAATATTTCATCGTTATAATGAATCACGCTTGTGTAATGAATCCTCACGGTCTTCCAATTTAAACAGAGTAATAATTTAGCATTTCTTTCAGTGACAAGAACTCTTCCTCCAACATGAAGATAGACACGCTGGTGTTTGTGCAGTGGGTGCTGGGGGGCCCCTGCGGCCCCGCCCTGAGGCCCCATGCCACCACCCTGCTCCCTGCGCTGCTGGCCTGCGTCAGGGACCCCTTCTACAAGATCACGGCCGAGGCGCTCAGGGTCATGCAAGCGCTGGTCAAGGTCATCCGCCCACTAAGTGAGTTACAGTTCAACCCAGACAAAAGATCGCTCCCTAACATCGTTCAGAATGAAGTGCACCAACGAATGCTAGTGAACTACTAATAAGTCATGACCTTTTTGCAAATTGCGAGAGATTTGCTTCTGCACACCTTCCTTTGCTTATGACTGAGTTACTGGGTGGTCAGAAATCAAATTTGCATTAATGGCTGTGGGTCCAATTGTCTAGTTAGCAGATACATTTCAAAGATCTCCCCCAACATGAAGATGACGCTTGTGTTTATGCAGTTTTCTCAAGGTTTTGTGTAATTTTATATTAATATAGATAATAATTGCAGATGAACCGGTGGAGCTAAGTGCAGACCTGGCCGCCTTTACGGCCCCCATGTACGAGTGCACGCTGGTGCGTCTGCGGGCCGCCGACATCGATCAGGAGGTGAAGGAGAGGGCCATCGCCACCATGGGACAGCTGCTGAGCCACCTCGGAGACCAGCTTCAGGTAACCAAAACTGCAATCTATGTTCCTCCTTTCAACTGAAGTTTCTTGCCTTTTTAAACTGGTATGGATGTTTCTATTTCAGTTAACTTTGCCATTTCATAGGTTTCTTTGGTAGGTTTGTTTTAATATTTATTTTGTCTCGTATTATAGGAGGAGCTCCCCGTGTGTCTTCCCATATTCTTGGAAAGGTTGCGCAACGAGATAACCCGACTGACTACCGTCAAGGCCCTAACCAAAGTGGCTGCCTCTCCACTGAGGATTGACCTGAGACCCATCATGGTAAGAACTCAGATAATGGCACAAAACTAAACTTGGTCTATTTTTTATCCATCTTGATGTTGACACTAATTTTATTTTATTATTTAGGCCGATGCAGTTCCAATTCTCGGCTCCTTCCTGCGTAAGAACCAGCGAGCCCTGAAGCTGTCCACCCTGACCCTGCTGGATACACTGGTGAAGAATTATAGCAGCGCCCTTAACCCCGAACTCCTCAATAAGGCAAGCATTGCTGCATTAATAAAATTCCTTGGATTCACAGTATAATAGTTCAATTTCATTTGGAAGACGAGAAAGAAGATAGTCTAAAGTCTCGATCATCTTCAGATCAGTCTTCCCAAAGTAACCTTTGCAGGAGAACAGTTTTGCGTTTATCAAGTCTAAACTTGGAGCTACATTCTGCAATACACAAATTATTCAAACATTGAAAATGTATCAGGGAATGCAAAAAGATCATGGTTGCTAAAATGCATCGTTTGGTGTAGGTGCTGGTAGAGCTGCCGCCCCTGGTCAGCGAGAGTGACCTGCACATCGCCCAGCTGACCCTCGGGCTGCTGTGCTCCGTGTGCGCCTCGCACCCCATCGCCATGGCTGACCTGCACCGCACCTCCCTGCCGCAGGTGCTGTCCCTGGCCAGAAGTCCGCTGTTGCAAGGTAAGGCCTTCTATCTTCTGTGTCATGAATTCTGTCAAGCTGCAACCATATCTAACTCCAATAAAAGGGAAAGATCTAGTAGGATTGTGAAGGTTACATTGCCACCTCCGGCAGGGGGAGTGAAAGGCACTGAAAAAGCTGTAATTAATGTAAAGAATATGAAGAAACAATGATTGGTGGCAATGTCCCGGCTTGATGGGAGGGAAGAAGAGCCATGTTCCAAAGTGGGAAGTTATTGCTATTACTAGGCTACTCTACGTCAAGGGAATATGGTAAGACACATGAAAGATAGAGCAATGGGCCTATGGCCTAACTTACGGATACTAGCTTTGCAGACCAACTCCATGTGATGACCCGTTTAATATTTATATATCTCCAAAATTGTTGTTAAATTTCTAACTTTTGGTTCAGGTGCCGCCCTGAACTCCATGCTGGAGTTATTCCAAGCCCTAGTAAAGACTGGCCTGCCCGGCCTCGGCTACCAAGACCTGCTGCAGCTGCTAGTGGCCCCTGTCAAGCAACTCGTGCCACACAATGCCTTGCCCCATCTTCATAAACAGGTATTTACTTGTGTATATTTTATTCTAATTACGTTTTACTTTTATGTACAGAAATGTTTTCACATTGAAATAGAAGCCAAATATTTATTTACAGATAAGCCTCACATGATTTATTTTTCATTATGAAATACACTTATTTAGCTTTATGTAAAATGTAATGAAACTTAATATTTTCGTATTTCATTTATATATATATATTTTTTTATATCATTAGAGAGAAAAAATGTTTTTCTGGATCAAGTTCTGGAAAAATGTTTCTCTAAATACGAATCCTCTGGCGCTTCCGAAGCTTGCCGGCTGCTTTTTCTGTCGTTCCTAGCTTTATATTGAAAATATTGGGAGTCCTAATTTTTTTCATTCTATAAATATCTTAAAATAACCATAATAATTTTTAGGTGTACAAAACAAAAATAATTTTAATGACGCAGTTTCCGGCTTAACTTAACTTTTAACATATATTTTATTCTTAATTTCTTACGCGTTTCGTAAAATTTTGTTGGTTGGTATCGGTTGGTCAGAAGTCACATAAATGCAACACATGTGCATCCCACATGTGGCTGGACCCGGCAGCAAGTGTTCCAACCTTAGAGTAACAATATATAGAGACCTCACTTTGCGAGATGTTGAAGCCAGTTTTTGACCAAGGGTGACCTCAGGGGTGTGGCCTTACCATGGCTAACAGGGTTGCTATAAATTAAATTAGGTATTTTGTTGTGAGTAAGTAGGTAGTCGTAAATCTTGAAAACGATTTATGTAATATTATGTTTATTTAAGGAACATAAGCAATAAAATTTATTGGTACATAATATAACATGAAATAAAGTTACCTTAAAAATATTTTTAAAAAGAAAAGTAATATAAAGCATTGTAGTGTGATACAGTGTCTTAATCTATTGATTGAGAATCAACGTCAATTTATTAAAATACTGTCTCAAATATCTAAAATACGTCTTAAAATTATTTTCCATGGGGTTTCAGGTACGGAGTCGGGCGTTAAATGCCAATGCCATCTGAATTTTCCATTATCTGTAAATATGAAAACCAATAATTAATTTGTGATTTAATAGCTTCATTTGTATTTTAATTACATACTATATAGGTACTTACAACATCTATTTCTGCAATTAATATAAACGGATTTTCTGACACAGGCGGCGAGGCAAAAATGGTTGATGTATTAAAGATAAATAAATGTTGCACCCAATATTTTTTATGGTAGTGTCAATAAATAGAATGTAAAAGTAGCACTGTAGGAATACCTCTGAATGGAGTTATTTAATCATTTTTTTTAGGTTTATTTATAGTAAAGCACACTTGAAGTGTAACAACACAAAACTGCGCTATATAAATGCTTTGTTATTATTATTATTATTATTATAAGGCGGCTAATAGATGTGTTTATATTTTGATATACTTACAACATCTCTTTCTGAATTTAATGTAAGCGCCAGTTCTGACAAAGGCGGGGAGGTTCCATCTGAGGAGTTTGGAATTATCTGAAAATATTACCCTTATTAGTTTTGGCACAGATTACAAAAATAAATAATAATGAATGTGTTAAATATAAATAAAGTTTACACCTAAAATGCATAAATACCTTTTGTATAGCCAAGGGTACTATTGAATTACATAGAGGCACTGCGAAATCCATTAGACGGACCTTTGGAAGCGATGTGTCGGAAGTTCTCAATAAAAAAATGAGCTGAGCAGATTGTACTGTGGTATTTTGGAATCCAATTTACTTTTCTCGTTGCATGGATCCATTTTTGAAGTCTTACTTCATCCTTTGGAAATCTATAAATAGTTACATATATAAAAACAACCCAACTTTAGCACAGCCCTGATTTTTTCATGGTGGAAATACAAGGAATTCACAAAATACATTCTGTCACTATCTGTTTATCAACATTTGGCAATGCTAACATGAGAGCGAAAGAGACAAAGTTACTTTGAGATGCCCAAATGAAATTGGTAATTTGTATTCTCATAATTATGCAAAATTATTGTAAAAGTAATATATTGAAAATGCATTAAAACTCAATTAAAACGGATGTTTATTGTGGATTTCACTCAGACAGATATCACCGAAGTGAAGTTCGTGCGTTTTAAGAAATTGGCTTCATCGACTAACACCCTCCCACAAATGAATGTTTTGAAAAAAAATTGTTTGTCTCTCTTTCTCATATGTTTATAGAACCGAGCATAAAGAGAGAGCTATATTTTGCGAGTATGTCAACTATTCGTATTATTATTGGGGAACATTAGAAAGGTCTCTAGGTATATTATTACTCTAAGGTTCCAACCAAGTTCTAGTGCAGTGATTTACGCAGTTTGTAAACACTCTCATTGTGTATAATCGGGCAACGCTGTTAAGTTTAAAAAATGAAAGTGTATTATTGGACCCCTCAATTATCGCAAAAGTAACTTTGTATAACCTTGTGCGTGATCCGAATGTGAAAGCTAGGTATCGGGGTTGTCGAGGTGGACAAAACAAGAACAGATATCTGTGCAAGGAGGAAAAAGAGTCACAAACTAATAATAATAAAAACTCCCCACTAGTACAGGGTGTTCAAGTAGTTATAGCAACCGATGAACAGAATAGCCAAGCTTCTAAAGCCTTATGTGAATCTTACAATAGTCAAAACTTGAATGAAATACGATTAGAGCGACATGCAAATTCTAGATGCAGACAGCTTGCAATAGGTTCCTGGAATGCACAATCTCTCAACAACAAACTTGAGGAGGTGGACGATATTTTCCGGGAACAACAACTTCACATACTCACCGTCACAGAAAGCTGGCATGAAAGCAGCGAGTCTTATTCCATCAAGAGACTTCAAGCTCTAGGGTATGTTGTTCTGGAAGAGGCCAGACCTAGAGCTACGGAACACTCTGACAATATTTCGCATGTGAATCACGGGGGTGTAGTAATAATAGCCCGACGAGGACTACGGCTTACCAAAGTGGCAAATGGTACTTTCAAAACGTTCAAGTATATTGGATGCCGTGTTTCTTCTGCGAGATCATCGTTAACTCTGCTAACCCTGTACCTGGTGCTACCGTTCTTTCTCATTCTCACCCACGCTTTGTAATATAAGATAGAACAGCCAACTGAATTTTTTTTACAGAACCATACAACCATAGCGTTTGATGACAAGCTGTTTGTCCGACGTGTTTTCGAACTAGTCACCATTCCGCCAATTTTCCTAAAAAAATGCTCCTCTGTATTGTCTAAGCCACTGAGCATTCTATTTAACCATATCCTATCGTCTGGATATTTTCCCATCTACTGGAAATCCAGCTTTATTATCCCTATATTTAAAAAAGGTGACGAGACTGACATTTCAAACTATCGGCCAATATGCATACAATCTGTATTACCCAAAATCTTTGAATCTCTGGTTCTCGATGAAATATATCCCACACTAATAGAAGTAATAAATGACCAACAACATGGCTTCATCAAAGGTAGATCAACTACAACAAATTTATTACTTTTTCAAAACTATATATTGGAGGCATATGCAAAAAATAAACAAGTTGTATATACACTGATTTCTCGAAGGCTTTTGATAAAGTACCTCACAAAGTACTGATCCGGAAACTTCATGCCCTGGGAATTGGAGGAAATATTTTAAAGTGGTTAAGTAGTTACTTATCAGATAGAACCTTGTTTGTTAAAATAAAATCTTTTATATCCAAATCGTTTTCCGCTACTAGTGGCGTACCGCAAGGTAGTCACCTTGGTCCGGTTTTATTTCTTGTCTTTATAAACGACATAGTCAACGGCTTTAAAGGTGTCAAAGTTTTGCTATTCGCCGACGATATTAAATTATATAGAGAAATAACTGATTCAAACCACTGTCAAATTCTTCAGTTTAATATTGACATGCTAAATAACTGGTGCTCACAAAACAATTTAAATCTAAATGTTGAAAAATGTTAAACTTTAACCTTTTCCAGAAAGAAAAGGTCTCTCTTTTTTGACTATTCAATAAATCAAATCAATCTACAAAGAGTTACAGAAATGAGAGATCTCGGCATTATAATGGATGAGAAACTAAATTTCACTGCTCACATTCAACAAATTGTAAATAAAGGTATGAAAACTTTAGGATTTATATTAAGAACAATAAAAAAATTTCGATCGTACAAGTAATAAAATTATTGTACATATCCCTAGTTAGAAGTTTAATTGAACATAATTTCATAGTGTGGTCGCCTTTCTACAAAATACATATTCACAATGTAGAAAGAATTCAAAGAAAATTTTTGCGTTTCATAAATTTTAAAGTAAACATACCTTTAGAGCACATAAATTACCCATCGTAAATGAATATTTTAAATTTTCCAACATTAGAAAACAGACGGAAAATTAACGACCTAACCTTTTTACTAAAATTGTTAAACTGTAAATTAAATTGTTCTGAACTCCTGCATTTAATAAACTTGTACATACCCAATCGAACTACAAGACAGACATTAACTTTCTACATATCTTTATCCCGTTCTAACTATAGTTTGAATTCACCAATTCAACGCTTACACAGTCTTGGTAACAAATACTTAAATGATATGGATGTATTTGACAATAATCTAAACTTGGCAAATTTCAAAAGAAGGATGAGTGATTTGTTTCTGCCTGGTTTATAAATTATTGTTAACTACAACTTTTTACATTATTTACTTATTTGTTATCAATGTCAGTATTGACTTGGTGGATATTGCACTAGTTATTTTTTATTTTTTCTGTTACTGTGTATTTTTAGTTTTTGGTGCTGTTACTGTAATGTGTTTTGCACCTGTGTGACTATTATAAGTAACTAAATATGTAAAAGCCCATATAGGGCGTATATAATATAATAAATAAAAATAAAATAGTCAGAGGAAAGTGTAATGTTGGCGCTGTCAAAGTTTTCTTTCTGTATTAGCAGTGTGTGCTTAAATTTAATAAATGTGGAAACCTCGTATGAAATCTCTAATGTATTTGCAGGCCTTCCATTCGTTAGCCAAGTGTGTATCGGCCCTGACCGTGGAGACACCCGTGGAGGCGCTCCGAGTGGCCCAGCAGTTTCTGCAGGACGCTCACTCCCCCACCAGCGATGCCCACCACATGTTTGCTTTGCTGGGCATTGCGGAGATCGGAAGGCACATGTAAGTCATAACTAAGTTGAAGGATAATTCTCTAAACCCGCTTGTAAACAGGTCTGTTTCAAATTCAACCCTTTTTTTTTTAAATCATGGAAATATTGGGATACTAATAAAAACATTGAATTATTTAAATTCGGCTTTCTTGATTATGGACCGGTTTATCAGTCCAAGATGAAGGTTTTAGACGAGCTTAGCAAAAATCCGTATATAGGCCATAAGTATAGACAATATAGAAATCACCAATATTATGCGTTTTGTCTGTGATTTTAATACAGGAACATCTTTCTTTTTTCTTTGCAAAATCAAAAATGTCATTGCGATGTATGAAACGTCGACTACCGCCGTTTATTTTTATGCATATTTTATTTACATGTTGATTTTTGATCAACTCCTCCCCACAAACCCGCATGGTTCCATATGCGAGGAACCTAACTGTAAATAGTATTTGTTTTGCTAAAATCTGTGAATTATTCATGAAACTATGACTAACTAACCGTTCCCTGTTTAAACTGCTAGGATTGAAAATCATTCAATATCATCGACATTCCTCGTCATTCGATGAATCGTTGAAGTCTACACTGATATAATAGGTAGGTAATATACGTAAATGTTATGTATGCATTTATTTATTTAAATGTCAAATTTGACAGATGAGATTCATCACTAGGTACTAGTGCCGGAACTGGTTAAAAGCACTGTTAGTGGGTTTCTTTGCACAACCATGCTGTGATGTCAATGCAATGTTTATTTTTATGCGGGTTTTTATTAAAGAGTTAATTTTTGATAAAATCCCACACACCAATCAGCATGGTTCCATATGCGAACAACATAACTGTAAATAGTATTGGTTTTGCTGGAATCAGTGCATTATTCATGAAATTATGACAAACTAACCCTTGAAACTTTGACAAACTATATTCTCACATTGAAATTTCCTCTTTAGACTGGTTTAGATTGAAAATCATCCTTTATCAATTAATATCATCGATATTCCTCATCGCTCGATGAATCATCCTAGTCCGTGCTGGTAAAAGTAGGCAATTTACAAATTTACGTAAATTTTTGATGCAATTATTTACATAAATGTTAAATTTGTCATTAGTAGCTGGTAGTAGTCACAGCGCCGGAAATAGTTTCAATTATTGGCCAGATTAGGAAGCTTGAGTTTTAGCAATGGTTTACGTACTTATTCAGCAGCGATAAACCGGCCCTATTCCCATCAATAATATTGTAAATAAAAATCTATGTTTTACTGTATTTGGAAGACAAGAAAGAAGATAGTCTGTAAGTCTGGACCATTTTCTGATACAATCTTCCCATAGTAACATTTTGCAGAAGAAGTTTACAGTTCATCTAGTCTTAAACTGAGAGATATATACTGCAAAAACAATTATATAGATAAATATTTCTATTTCCAGTTCCAACGCACAGGCTATTTCATTATCAGAAGAAGCATACATTCCAGTTCACTCCCTTTCCTCCACCATGACAATTTCCCACAATTAATTCGAAATTGAACCATTCTACCTTAAATATTTGTTTTAAAATTAAAATGTGCAATGTGATGATTTGCAGCGACTTGAGCCCCATCAGCAACCTGAAGGAGATCCTTCTGGCATCCTTCTCGCCGCCCTCCGAGGAGGTGAAGTCGGCTGCCAGCTACGCCCTGGGCTCCGTCGCTGTGGGCAATCTGCCGCAGTTCCTGCCCTTCATCCTCCACGAGATCCAGGCCACGCCCAAGAGGCAGTACCTCTTGCTGCACTCGCTCAAAGAGGTAAACAATACCATCACTTCTTCAAGTAACTCAAATGGTCATTATTATATCACAATAGCAATGCAAGAACTAACGTTGAAGAAATAAACCTTTCTCTCAGAAAATGTCATACTGTTAAACCGCATCTGGTGCAGTCACAGCTGCTTTGGTACACATGCGCAAATAGGGACTAGAGGTCTCTACATTGTGTTACATTGGAGTCGTTCAGACCTTAGAGCTCGCTGTATAAAAGTGTCCTCTATACTAATGGATGAAGAATCTCAGCCTTCCTTTGTAGCCATACTAAGAAGATGACTATTCTGACCTGTGTTTAATGATATTGTTTGGTTTTGTAGATAATCTCCTCCCAGTCGTGTAGTCCCCAGGGAGTGGAGGCGCTTCGCCCCTTCATCCCCTCCATCTGGCAGCAGCTGGCGGGACACTGTCAGTGCGCTGAAGAAGGCTCTAGGAATGTTGTAAGTTCTTCAATCTCATTCTAAGGTGCTCCCACAGTCACTGTGCCTATAAAATGCACAGTGCGCAGGTAAAAGACTGGGTAATATGTGATTGCAGTGCGGCACAGACTTCTGAACATTTAATCAATTAATGCCCACCACTCTGTTGAGGAATTGATATAGTTCACAGGGTAAAGCCTGAAGCCTTAGATTGGCTCAAGGATCTTAATCTTAGTCCATCTTTGCCCCACCTTATGAGAGAAGGAAAGAGCATGTAAATAGGGCATTTAATATTTTATTAATAAATTAATAATAATTACTTTTAATTAAAGAAAATAATATTAACAAATCTTAAATGAAACACGAAACTGAAAAAAAAACCACAGAAAATAAAAAAAGGTATTAGTCGCATCTGGGAATCGAACCCGGGACCTCTGTCTTACCGGGACAATCGGTCTACCAACTGAGCTAATAAGACCAGTTAACTTTACGCCATCTTTATCGATATCATACCTCAATTCCAAGACTTGTCAATATTATCATCCATTAAAATCCCATATTATTGGCTGCTATCTTTATGATGATTACAAAGTTCTAACCGAGTATAATTGCAATCTAGATAGTGTCTCGGATATACCCATGCAATTTTTTGTTTAGAATTAATATAATGTTTTTTGAATAACTAATTGAAGCTCATAAACCTCATTGTAATATTATTCATTGAAGACTAATAATAATAATAATAATCGGATGATTTTTATAGCGCCGTTTTTGTGAAAAATCACCTCAAGGGCGAAGAAGATAATATTAACAAATCTTAAATAAAACACGAAACCGAAAAACACCACAAAAAATATTATGTTCTTCAATGATTAAATAATATTACAATGAGGTTTATAAGCTTCAATAAGTTATTAAAATAAATTGAAAAATTACTTTGTTTACTTCACTGTTTTTAAAATATAAATATCAACATATTTCCAAAGCGAATCTTTGCTCATCCAGAATACATGCACAAATGGGGACTAAAAGTATGTACATGTGTTACAGTGGAGTGTGTCAAACCACTAAATGTATACTGTGTATCCTGATGAGAAAAGCTTCGTTTTCGAAACATGTTGATATTTATATATTAAAAACAGTGATGTAATAAACAAAGTAATTCTTATTAATTTGTTAATAATGGCATCCCAAAATAACTACAAATCTATTGAAATATTTAATACATTATTGTTTGTGTGTTTGCAGGTATCAGAATGTCTGGGCAAACTATGCCTGCTGGAGCCCCGAGTGCTGCTGCCCGAGCTGCAGACCTTCCTGCAGGCCCCCGAGCCCCTCACCAGAACCACCGCCGTCACAGCCATTAAGTTCACTATCTCTGATCAGGTATGCACAAGCAATCCTTCGACATGTACAGACTTCATATCCATGTTCTACTCTATTCAAATTTAATTTTCATGATGTAACCAAACAATTAGAACGTAAATAACCAATATGTACGAGGTGTGTTCAAAAGAAAAGGTGAATTTTGAATTTTCGCAGGCTGTGTACATTCGATTATCGATTTATTTTTTTTGTTATGTTGGTACACATATGTTTATCATATGTTAGCATTATCAGCCATTTTGGATCAGTGGTTTCTTTTTGACAACTGGAAAGGTTAGTCACGTTTTTGGGTGTTCTTCGATTTTTTACTTTTTATTATTTTAGTAAAAAATCGAAAAACATCGATTTTTTGGATTTTTTGAAGAAATGCTGATAAGGACATAGAAAATAAAGCAAATCTAAAATTTCACTTCAATCGGACTGATGATGCCTCAGAAAACGAACCTAAATAAAAATCGAAGAACACCCAAAAACGTGACTAACCTTTCCAGTTGTCAAAAACAAACCACTGATCCAAAATGGCTGATAATGCTAACATATGATAAACATATGTGTACCAACATAACAAAAAAAAATCGATAATCGAATGTACACAGCCCGCGAAAATTCAAAATTCACCTTTTCTTTTGAACACACCTCGTATATACTTTCCTGTATAAATGTCTCTACACTGGCAGTGAAGACAATTGAAGATCTTGTTCAAGCATGTGTAATTTCCTTTTCATTTTTTTTTTACTTTGTGTCCTTATCCCTAATAACAAATTGCAGCCAAATCATGATCTCCAGAGTGGTGGATACTCTTAGTATGGGCCCGGTAGGAAACCATTATTCACTATTGAAGTTATTTGAATAGCCACGTACTACTTCCAAACCTTCCTCTTCCACCTCCTCTCCCCTCCCCACTTATAGAAACTTACAAGCCTCACAACAAACATTCCCCAATTGGGGATATCATAGTCCCATTGGCTCTGGGGAGTTGGGACTCTTGTGCTGTATGAACAAATTCGAACAAGATGCCTATACATGTGTCACCCATTGTATCTAGAAAATTTGCGATAAGGTTAGGTTAGGGGTAAGAAAGGTAAGAACTAATAGTGATGGTAAATTTCCAGCCGCAAGCCATCGACCCGCTGCTTCGCGAGTGCATGGGCGAGTTCCTGTGGACGTTGCGTGACCACGACCTCGGTGTGCGGCGCGTGGCGCTGGTGGCCTTCAACTCCGCTGCACACAACAAGCCCTCGTTGGTGCGCGACCTGCTGGACGACATTCTGCCACAGTTGTACCAAGAGACCAAAGTCAAGGTACACATTATACACAATCTTTAAAGGTGGACTTATATTGCCTGGACAATTTATTCCAACTAACCCAGATTCTTTGTACGAATTAAACTGTTGGGTTTTCAAGACGATAATAGATGTTATGACTGCAAATTGTATATAAAATCTGTAATCTAAATATTTTATAATAAAAGTTAAGTCTCAGTAGAGTAGGGACTAGGAAGGAAAAAGAAAGAATTGGTGCTGGGTGGAAATAGAAATATGTATGTATCTTTTTAAAAAATTTGCATTCGGGAGAAGATAAAATAACAAGATACTGATTAACCCCCGTACCACTATAATGATGTTAAAATAATCTGTGCCCTCATTGCATATCCAGAAAGAGCTAAATGGTTCAGTCAATGTCTTATTTAGCAGTCCTAAAATATTTCGTTATTTTACATTCCCAGAAAGAGTTGATCCGCGAGGTGGAGATGGGCCCTTTCAAGCACACGGTGGATGATGGGCTAGACCTGCGCAAGGCCGCCTTCGAGTGCATGTACACGCTGCTGGGCACGTGCCTGGACCGCCTCGACGTGTTCCTCTTCCTACAACACGTGGAGGGCGGCCTGCGTGACCACTACGACATCAAGATGCTCACCTACCTGATGACAGCGCGTCTGGCGCACCTCTGCCCCTCCGTGGTGCTGCAAAGTGAGTAACAACAGCGTTGAGATCATTTTTAAATATGACCCTGCCACTACGAGCTCCAGTGTAACCTCTCTTTCTTGTTACATGTGTTGTCACAATTGAGCTATCAGCAGAATGCGTTCTCCTGCATACACATCTATTCAATGAGATATAATGATTGTGTTTGCTGTTTCCAGGGTTGGAAGGCCTCGTAGAGCCCCTGAGAGTGACGTGCACAACCAAAGTGAAGGCGAACTCCGTGAAGCAGGAGTACGAGAAGCAAGATGAACTCAAGAGGTCGGCCATGCGGGCGGCTGCCGCTCTCTTACAAATCCCGGAAGCAGGTAATTTTATCACAATCACGGGCATCTCGCCCATAGATTTCATCAGATGACCAGTGGTGAACCTTCAATAACCATTATTTGTCTTTTCCAGATAAAAATCCCCACCTAATGGAGTTTGTGGCGCAGATAAACTCCTTCGCCGACCTGCATCCCATCTTTGAGTCCATCTTGAAAGACTCCAGCGGCGGCAGCGTAGACCCAAATCTCATGGACCAGAGTTGAGGCCAGTGAGCGCCGAGTCATCCAATAAACCAAGCAACCAACTAAACCAAGCAACCTTCATACTCTCCAGTAGGTAAGGCTCAATATCCATCTACAAACGAGTGCTAGGAGGCCACTATTGCCATTACCATCAAATGAGCTATTTAATGCTTCCCATTGAATCTGTTTAACTCTTTTGTTTTCATTGAAAAATTTACTAGTGTCGCTTTTATTATTTTATTTACTATGTAGTTAGGTTTGTGCTAATTAATATATAATCCCGCCAGTGACTACTTTTGACTATGTATTTTATTTATATTATTCAGAAGCAGTTTTCCAATGGCATCGCATTGAATGTTTATAAAAATGTTACCTGATAAAAATATTCATCATCAATAAAAACTTTAATGTAAATCTTTGGCCACAATTTTTAAGACAGTTTGCTTGTTTTAGAATATTATAATATTTTTATTGCATCTCCTGTTCATTTTACAAAATAGATTTTTTGTCATTTGCAAATCCATCATCGCCGTCTTCCCGAAATGCCATTTGATGGCAGAAATAATCTTGCATACACATAAAATTAGATATTTTTAATACAGTGAAACTTTCTTAATAAGTTTTCCAAGAGACTGGAAAAAAAACTTCTTATATGGGATAAATTGTCCCATTTTTCAAATTCAGTCCTCGAGGGACCGAAAAAATCAAACTTCTTGAGCATTAAAACTTTGTAAGTGGGAACTTCGTAAGCAAGTTTCACTGCACATATTTGGAAAATTGCTCTCCTGGAAAGTGACCAAATATGAGTTACACGGAGATGGATTTGCATTTTAAGGATGGATATTTGGTCTGGTCTCCGTATGTCGATTTCTCAAATCATTAAGTCTAACTTATATGAGCACTTGTGCAAATATTATATTTTATCATTTTGCACTCATATATACTTTTATGGATCCGGAATAATGATCTTTGAACCTGCTTGTTAATTTGCATTTGGCAATTTTACAATATTATTACTTTTATAAACATCTTTTGCATTTAATAAAATTTTCAAGAGACACAAATTGTGTGCTATTTAATAAAAACCTTTGCAAGGACAGTTATTGGATATATAATATTTTTTCTGACCTTATGTGTACAGTGTAGCACTGCAAAGCAATCCATCCTATTGCAACCAGTGGATATATGCTAAACTTTAGATCCCTACGGCTCATTATGGAAAGAAATGGTGGTTTGTAGATGGAAAATTATGTTACATATATTAATTATTATCATTCGTACGATATTATTTTTTTGTAACTGGCGAGCCAGTAATTTTTCAGTAAGTCTTTTACTATGGCCCGGTATTTCAGTAATTTTTAATAATGGTATAAACTAGGCTTATCCTGTCAGGGTTTCTAGCATAGAGCAACTTATCGGACATAAATATCTCTCTTAGCGAGCTAGAGCAACTGAAGTACCGGGCCGTATGTGGATATATCAAGAAATTATGACTTAGAAATGTATTTTGTTTTTGGTCTTTAGTAGTTTGTTTGGGTATACATATTAACATTTAAAAGACAATCATTATTTGTCTTTAGGAATCTCTCGGACTAGCTGGAAGAGGTGTTTGTTTAGCCAATACACTACATACTATGAATATGTAAATAACGGCTTACCAGTGAAAAGTTTTCAGTAAAGGCTACATTTTACGTTTTATTTGATGCAGAAGCGACTTTGTGATATCTCGTGGTGGAGAAACTTGTTATATCTGTTTGTACCGTGGATCGGAGCAGAGGAATGGCTTTTCTAGTATTACCTAGAAAAGAGTTAAATTCTCAATTGTACATGTGCTATTTCTTTTGGTTCACTGGAAAATGTGTGTGTATGAGATATATTATGTTAAATGTCTGAAAGGTGAATAAATTTTTTGAAAAAATTCAAAATGTTTTAATAAAAAGTGGTTCTACCTAATCTCGTACATATATAAATATATTCAAAAGATACAAATCATGTTACAACAATAATATACATACTTTTATTTAACAATTAATTTACGCAGGCAGGATTCTTTTAATGATAGGAAATGTGGGAATTAATATTAACTATTTGGCCTTCCTCTGAAGTCCGGGGGTCATGCTTACTGAGCGAACTGGCGGGCTCACTATGTCGCTCTGGAACAAAGAAATAAACACCAGTCAGAACTATACATATTCACAGGTTGCCTGGATAACTCGCTGATTCAGGCGCCAGAGTTAAATCCCAGATGGGGCAATCATCGGAGCAAGATCTTCTCTTCATTGGCTGACACTTTAAGGGATGGCGAGAGAAGAGAAAGAGTCTATGTAACTTACAGCGGGCGATGCTCGTGCTATCTGGTTGGAGCTGCCATTCCTGGACAGGGGGCGCTGCAGAGAGTCAGAGCGCGAGGCCACGGGAGTCATTAGTTCTTTTCTGCGCTCCTTCCTACAAATATTAAATTCACATACAATATTAAAACTGTTTTAGATTCTGTTTCTATTCTAAAATAACCAAACTACAACATACCCATACCCAATGCTAGAAGAAGATGAACCTGCTCCCCCCTTCCTTGAAAACATGTCTGAGATTCTTCCCCTCAAGTCTCTCTTGCTGCCTGCATTACTCATGTCGGAGTCCGAACCACCCTGTACAAAAAATATAGTTATACTCATATATCGAAGTTTTCCAAGGGACTGGAAAAAAATGCCATTTTTCAAATTCAGTCTTCAAGGGACCGAAAAAACCAAACTTCTTAGGCATAAAAACTTCAAGTGAATTTCACTATAAATAAAAATACATTATTTCATAGAATTTTTTTCCGCGTCGATCTACTTTGGTCTAGCGACCTTACGAAGATTCTATTCCCATTAGTGCAAAAGTTTTATTTTTGTAAATTTTTTACTATAAATTGTGTGGGATGTTTTCACTTCTGGGATATGTTCCACAGACAGTGTTAAAAAAAAGTTCAATGTGTATTGGAAAAATGGGACAATTCTGATAAGAACGGATACAATTTCCATTACGTGTTGATGACTGTGTTATTTCAAAGCCGTGTAAAAAAAGAAATGACTTTTTGAGACGAAGAATTGAGTTTTTCGTGAAAAATCAAAAATGGCACATTTTAAATAATTATAGAAAAATTTTCATTGATAATAAATTTAAATGCCATTCTTATCGTAATGTTTTTCGATAATAAAAAGAAAAGTGTTAATACTCTATTGCATAGTCAAGTTTTATACATAATATTATGTATTACCTGTGATCCCATGGGCGTATACACGTCCACAACCTCAGGGCCCGCTGTGTCGTCAATGGAGCGGGATTTAGTGAGACGCTTCAGCTTGCCAAATATTCCCTTCTTCTTCTTCTTGTCACCTGCGGGAAGCACATCGCTCTGGGTGGACCCACCAGACAATCGACTGAAAGAAATGGTTAATTATATTCTTCATCTTGTGGTGCTCCCTCGTCTAGTAGAATTTGGCGACAATCATTTTGAACTCATTTATTTATCGATCCACCTTATGACAGCTTTACTGGAAAGCCATTTATGTAAGGTCCATCAGACTTAACCACAGCATCCGGACAGATAGTGTCTATGTGAAATGAAAAAAGTCATGGTAATACAAGTTTGCACACAGAAATTGAACCATAGAAGTTTGGGTGGGTATTTTGGCCTCAAATCCAAAATTAAGTTTTGTATGAAACAGGCTGCGCATTCACTCCTCTTAAGTGACAAAACAAAAGTCCATATGATCTTACACTGCTGTTAAAAAAATTGAAGGTTTGTAAAAATAATTTTAACATGTTGCATGATATACATGTTTTATTAAAGTAAAAAATAAAAAAATCTGGGTTGTTTTAAAATGGATGTTTTTTCACTTTTCTATAAAAATACACTTTTGCAGTTAGGTAATTTTAGGTTGGAAGCAACGATATGTAACTTGAGTGACACAATGTTTTTAATTTCTGTAAAAGTGATGAAGATACACACATGAATTAGGTGAATTAATATGCATTGGAGTTTATCTTCAATGCACACACACACATACAGTCAAACTTGGTTATAACGACCACCAGGGGACCGACTAAATCTACTCCTTATAGCCGTTACTCGTTATATCAGAAATAGGTTTTTTTTTAATCATATGTACCTACCTAGCTACCTGTACTATCAATATATTCACCAATGTGTAATACATTATTAAAATATAAGTATTGTATTTTAATAATGCTATTCTGTAAAATAATTATTCAGATGTATTTCCATGTGGTTGTAATAATCCAGATACCTTCGCGAGGGTGGAAAGAAGATATTTTGAAAATTTCAAACATTTCCTATGCTTAATATAGCCACACACAAAGGACAAAGAAACAAACAAACTTACATTGATTTTTATATACCAGGGGTGTTAGTTGAAGTTTGCCGGTTTTTTCAATAAAGAAAACGCTTAATTCTCAAGGGAATCTCAAATTTTTTTTATTCAAAGTAATACCATCGGATTCTATACATTTTGCCCATCTTTGAGGCAAATCATGGATACCATTCCAAAAAAAAAAATTCGCTTCCGAGGCAAACCATTCGACGAGCCATTTTTCGACTTTTTCAAAATTGGCGAAGCGCTGCTCTGCGAGTGAGTGTCCCATCGATGCGAAAAGATGATAGTCGGACGGGGCAAGGTCTGGAGAGTACGGCGGGTGCGATAATATTTCCCAATTCAATGCTTTGAGAGTGTTCTTCACTACTTTAGCTGTATGAGGCGGTTTGGCGGTTTTTTCGATTTGTCTCTCGTTCATTTGGTGTGGTACCCATTTTCCATACTTTTGGATCTTTCCCATGGCTTTTAAACGTTGGCAAATTGCTCCTCGGGTCACATTAAGTGTTTGGGCCAATTGTTGTTGCGATTGGGTTGGGTCTTCATCCAATAACGCCTGCAATTCCTCGTCTTCGAACTTATTTGTTGCACCAGGATGTTCATTGTCTGTTAAATAGAAATCTCCACTTTTAAATTAACGAAACCATGTCTCACATGTTCTAATCACTGGAGCATGTTCACCATAAGTTTCTACCAGCAACCGATGAGCTTCAACTGCTTTTTTCTTTTGATGAAATAAGAAAAGCAACGAATGCCGCAAATGCGATTTACTTGGAACGAAACTCGACATATTCACTGAGGTAACCAACTATGACACTATTATTTTGGCAGAATGTAACTTGTGTATTTTTGAAGGTTAATGTCCATAGAAAAATATGACATAGATGCCAAATCATAGAAATGTATACATATCTCTAGCGACATCTATGAGTAAAACCGGCAAACTTCAACTAACACCCCTGGTATATAAGATTCCGCACATCCCAAATCGAAAAAAAATTCAAAGAATCGTTTGCACCACACGAAAATTTAAAAATCTGCAGAAATGTGAAATCATGAATTTCACTCACAACCCTTCCCTCCCAAAAAATTTAAAAAATCCAATTGTAGGTTGCAAGCCGTGTTTGATAAATAGATAAAGCGGCCCCTCTGCCAAAAAGGTTGTGCATCACTGTCATAGACTTAGCCTATTTAGCAGTGGCATGCATTCCTCCTTGACCAAGGGCAGGCTGTAGCCTTTTTAGGTGTTTATTATCATTATTCATTACATCATGAAGCATGAAGCATGAAGGATAAGGCGCACAAGGCAAATTACAGCTAAATATTAAGAATTTTTTTTGTAGAACCAATATTCTTACGGTAAAACGATCATGAAATGAGAATTTTCTGAACTTTATAATTTTTTTGTTTTATGAAATCTGGAATAAGAAAGGTAGGCACAACTTTTCTGCCTATATGGGGTGCACGTCACTGCTATTTAGGGATGTAACTACTCGTACATTTTTGTTGGTTTTTAAAACAAAATTGACGATGAAAAGTAATACAAAAGACGATGTAAAAAAGGAACAAAATTGCAAAGACTTTATACGACAATTTTACATAGTGCCCGATGGATAGGAGTGTTTCACATTACCCACAATCTTACACAGATAGTGTCATGAAAATATTAATCCGTCCCTAACGGGATTTAAGGGAATTCCTGCCAGCGGCTGCCCCACTCTCCGCCGCACTATGCCGCCACCTTTGTCTGTTATTACTTCAAAAAAATGAATTTTTCAGAGTTAAAAATCTGTGTATATATCTGGAAAATGTGTTGACAAAATTGTTTTGCACGGTATATCAGTGAAGCGTCCTCGTTATAACCGTCAACAATTGTATGAAAATAAATCTGAACCAAAATATTATTGGGTAATTGCTCATTGTAGCCGTGATCTCGCTTTCTGTGATCGTTATAACCAAGTTCAACCGTATGTATGTATGGACATACTTTTAGCATGTTTACATTTGGCTTCTTCTGTATGATTACATTTCTGTATCTAATTTAATAATAAATGGGTGGATACCTGTCTAGGCTGGTATCTCTCTGCATGGTGTAATGCCGGGTGCTGTCCAGAGCTTCAGTGTCCAAGGATTGTAGGGAAGACATGCTGTCATCATCAGTTTTCCATATTTTACCCTAGAAGATGACACAATACTTACATTATATCCATCACAATAAGAACAAAATTTAGTTGCAAAAAATCAAACACTATGAAAGATAATTTATTTTATCTAAAAATTGAATGAACCTGGTCATTATTAGTCTGCTCCAATGAAATGGATCTCTTTTTGAGTGAGGGAGTGCGCCCGTTAGTGGCCCGTGGCGTCACGGTGGTGACTATGGTGTCCCGGGGTTCGGTGGATGCAGCCCTGTAGAGAAAAGTTTTTATATTTTAATTTATCGAAGGAAGCAATCACTTTGTGGCTTGACATTTTTCATTTAAATTAGGCTTAAAACAAAAAAAAATTCATTTAAATTTTATATTTTAGTTCAAAATTATTAATTATAATCGGGAGACTGAAAAAACAAAACTAAAGTGTAAAAACCTGTGTGGGAACTAGAACTGGGCGTTCGACAATCAGAAAAATGCCAACACCACCATCGTTGGCGATTGTCAACTGTTCAATATAACCGTTGGAAATTACACCGATTCTCATGCGAACACAAATAATAATTACTGTTGGGACTGTTACTAGGGACAACAGTTAAAGGTGTGCATTCCATATAGACACATAAGCACTGCCTACCACCCTACCTTACTCGCATGAAATATAAAAAAATTTTAAATTTATAAAAACATCTCAGGTAGGTACTTTAAAAAATATGCACGAAGTTCCATCTACGAATCGCAGCGCCCGACCGATCGCCCTACTATAACATGTCAAAAGCAAGAACTAAGTATGCAAAATGGCATATTCAATTGTTAAAAGTATTCCATAAAAAAAATTATATATATGCGCCGCAACATGCATAGTGTCGCAAAAGGCCGTGCCTATTGGTACAAATTACGAAAGTAGCAACCAGTGCCATCTGTTAGTATCTCTATTAATTAGAACAACTTTACTAACAAAATAATAATCATATTGTATTGGGTTTCTTTCTTAATTGTGCAGTTGAAAAATATATTGAAATTTTATATATATATCCAGGCTTGTAATATGCATTAATGAAGCGGTTATTTGGATATTTGATGTGGCAGGTAATCTCAACAAATATCGGCTAAAGCCAGCAGCTTAGCCATTCTTAGCAATAAAAAAAAAACAATGAATTCACTGTTTTTCCTACTGCCTACCACCCCAATTAAAAACTCTGTGCACGCCACTGACAATAACTATATTTTACTTGCCGCCGGCAGAATCATTTGACGCGTGCACTGTCCATTAGCCGTATCAGATTGGAAAATCCACAAAAATGTCTAGTAAGAGAGTACATAGCCAAAAGACCATTCGAAATTGTTCACAATATGTAAACTGTTACACATTTTTATTTATTTTTCGCTAAGACTGTTAAAACAATACGAGTACATATTCGTTAGTCTTGCGTTGTATTAAATTATATTTATATATAGTTTCTGATATCAATTATATTCAACGATGCAAATTTTTGTCAATAGCATTGGCTGTTGGCAGCATCTTGCTATTATTCCAACATGTTATATTTTGATACAGTTCTAGTGGTGGAACCTTATATGCCTACCTGCGCATGTTAGCCTGTCGCCTCTGGCGGTCGCTCTGAATGACGGCGCGGACGTCCTGGGAGGCCATCTTAAGACGAGACAGCGGGTTAAGGGGGCCCGAGTCAGTAAAGCTCTCCTCGGGGGTGGCCTCGCGGGAACGGGACTTGCTTGACTGTAATACAATAAAATTTTATATTTATTTTCAAAAAGAGTTCACAGTTTGTATCAATAACCAGGGTGTTAAGATATAGTCAAGAAAGTGTAGGAATTTTATAAAAAAGGAATTAAAATTTTTCATTACTATGACAACTCCGAGTAACAGCGATTTTGGAACAAATTTTAGTACATTCAAATGTGAGGTTATGCTCGACTTACGAATTCGACAGTTAAATATATTTACAGAAAAACAGCATAACTATTATATTTTTTTGCTAAAAGTGCATGTTTCTTCAATATTTGATTTAACTTCTAATAAATGTCTTTGATGTGTACATTTCAAAAATACAAAAAAAAAACTCTTCCATCTTGCTACGTGTTAAAAAATAAAAATAAGTTTGAATATTACATTTCCTTAGAATATAATGTAGAATCATCTCCTTTCAGGAATCACCACTAATTTCTGAACATCGTTTGATATTGACATGAAAAATATTCGCTTCGATCATAGTGCTTTTTAAAATTCCATTATTTTTCCTTTGAGCTGTCTTGGTGTTGCCATTTAAACAATCCCAGTGCTCTCCATTTTTTTGTCTACACTTTCTTGACGGACTGTATGTCATACTTACTACATTATTGTTACAAAAATAACGATGTAGAGCAAGGTCAAAGTTTGAATAATGACGGGAATTATCATGGGATTGGATTCCTATGAGCATCTTAAGAGGTAACAGGTGCTTGAAGGAATCCTCTGAACCCCCTGGGTGGAGTTAAAATAAAATTAGGCGATGTCTCACTCTGTTTCTGCGCGGTGGAGTGGGGGTCAGGTAGCTGAGACTACTGGAGGGGTCCTGTGCCCGGGTGAGGTCATCGGGGGTCATCTTGGTCAGATCGTCCACCAGCTCCAGGAGGTAGGTGATCTTCCTGTCCTCGTCCTGCCAACATTACATACTTTCATAAATAATGATCTTACCACCATTACTTGATGGATTCGTATTGACAAATCTAAAAACTAAGATGTAACGATACTGATATGTATATATAATTCATATTGCAATGTTCAAAGTTCGTTTATTTCATGTTTGTTAATTTTTAAACAAAAAGAAAAAATTTCATTTATCTCCATCTTTCAACTGACTTCCATTATTGTTGTTGTTTATATATAGGTATACTTCATTTTTTATGGACAATAAAGAGCAATTTTGCAATCTATTGATTCATAGTGTACTGGTCATATCTCTATCGCCAAATACTGTAGAAATATATACAAAGCTCGCAGCTTCTGACATTTTTCATACATTGAGCTTGCAACAGTGCCTCTAGCGGCGCGCGTTGGCAGAATTGGCTTTTTTTCTTATTTTAAAACTGCTTTTGGCTTTGTTAAAAGCACAATTTATTAAATAAGTATTTTATTCCCTTTCTAAACCACCAGACTGAGGGCCGAGGCTTATAACTGTCAGTACAAACTTGATAACCTCTTTAATATTTTTTCTTTTATGAGTAAAAAAGCATTGAAGTCATGATATACGAGTATGTAGGTTACCTCAATGACATTACAAACTTATAGGCTCGTTATTGTCAAACAAAATTAACACAAAATGTGGCATGAGTAACATACACTCTTACGTTTGTTTTTGTATGACAAGACATTTAAAAGGTATGTGGTATAATTTTATATTTCACCGAAAATCTGTTAAAATGTATGAAAAAAAAAAATTCTGCCAACGTTCGCCGCTAGGGGTGCTAGTGTAGTGCCATCAAATGTCAGGAGCTGCGTGTACTGTCATTAAAGTGTATTAGATATTGCTGATAATTGGCAGTAATCGGTATTGGATCAGCAAAAACAAGTTTGTTATAATTATTGTATGTATGAAACAGATCCCATATACACTGTGATGGGGATGGAACCCGTAGCCTCTATTTTCAAACACAATTGCATATAGCATTACTATACATCACAAAAACTGCTTTCCGACATGAAGAGCAGTATTTGTGTCTGCTTATTATTCAATTTAAGTATAGTCCTCCCACTGAGAGCTCCGTTGTAACCTCTCCTTCTGTTACATGCATTGTTTATGAGAAATAGTGAGTGATCACAATGGAGCTATCAGCGTTATGGCTGTACTCGCATTAAGAGATGCTACCCACCTTTATCATTATAAATGTTCAAATTTAGATTTCTTTCATTATCTGTTTTATTTAGATTTAGACATGGACAGTCATTATAAAGGATGGTATATAATTTTTTATTTTTTTTTATTAGTAGTCTGTATTTAATTTGACCTGTTGTGATCGCTTGAGTGACGCCATGGACATCTTGTGTTGCTCCCTGTCTCTGTCGTGCCTCTCCTTCTCCCTCCTCAGCTTCTCGTTGGTGGTGCGCAACTTGGCGTGTGCATCACGCAGCTCCAGCAGGTCGCACTGCAGTTCTGTAACCTGAAAATAAATTGCAAACTTAAGTTGTTTATTCTGCATGCATGTATTGTTATATGAACAAACTTTTGTGCACGGGTCTTGGGATACAAGGTCGCCCACACACTTAAAACCATTGCTGTCATCATATTGATTATTCCAAGCCAAAATGGCATAAGTGACAAATTGCTACATATTAGGAGATTGAAAACAATGACAAAAATTACTGTAAATTAGAAAAAAAAATATTTATACTGTAATCATACGGAAGTTTTGAACCACTTTATTTTGTAACTCACAACCTCTCAAATTAGCAAGCATGTGTCAACGAAACCATGGGCACGAGTCCCCGAAGCATTTGAGGCTGCTATACTTATTTTAACGTATTAAACCCGTGGCCCACAAATCATCAAGTTTTTTTTAATATGTAAATGATTTGTGAATTTTCATAATATTGGCCCATTTTCCTAGACATAAATTTCTCTATTTTCACAATCACACCTTATTTATGTCATCATGATAAATAGCAATTATTATCTTTTTGAGAAATTCCATTACCTTTTTTTTATTTTCATCTGTCTCTTCCTCCGCACTCTTCTTCAGCTGGTCGTTTCTTCTCTTCATGTCCAGCTTCTCCTTATCTCTTTCACGTTCCACCTATCAAACAAATTAAATAATTAAAAATCATTAATTATCGACACAATATTAATAATATTCCAATTTAATGATACACATTCGAAAAACCAAAAGAAAAAGAAAAAAATGGTTTGACTGGGATTTAAACTATGAATCTCCACTTGTCGGGTGGATGCATTATCAATTTTCTTAACCAACCATTTTTCAAAATTGCTTTATTTCTTCACTACCTATTTTATGAAATTATTAACTTTTGAAACGCCGAGCTCCTGTGGCCTAATATTTCCATAGTGTGCTGAGGGTAAAATTTTCCATTGGCTTAGTCTATTTTCATAGTAACTTACCCTTTTTTGCAAAATTATATTTTTATAAATTGCGCCGTCTAATGTATTTAGATATTTATAAAAAATGTATATATCTATCATAAGTAGTTCCCCCAGAATAGCTACTTATATTCTACATATATATATACAAAAATAAAGTATGTTTTTACGTTGCCCATCGGATACGTTGGCGTTCAACAGATACAAATTTTGCGTATCTGATGTGCAATCTCAGCGAACTAGAAGTTAATAGTGTTTTTTAATAAAGAGAGTGGTGTCCCCTATTGTAGCGATGAGTCGTTCATGAACGAGCTTTTCCATTTGTGCCAGTTCATTTTGATGAGCCGTAAGCGTACGACTCCTGGTAAATCGTACCACGGCTCATTTGAACGTTGACTCTTTTTGACAAACCTCGGAACCACTTAAGATAGATTGTTTATTTATCTAAATAGATAAACATGTATCAGATGTTCATTAGTATTCTCAGGCATTTCTAAAATGGCTTAACCTTTTCTCCGCTATCCAGATGTATATAGAATTACAGGTGTGAGCGGCACTTTTTGTGACATTCATACATTTTCTATGAAAATGAAAATACACATATATGCACGTAGCGCCGGGGGCACATTTACACAGGCGTGTATGCATATAGCGGTGGAAAGGTTTTTTTTTTTTTATATGAATACCTCACAAGAGTCCCAACTGCTCCCAACCGTCTGGAGCCAGTGAGACTATGACATTACCAATTGGGGAATGTTGTGAGGCTGAAGGTATTGGGGAGGGGAAGGAGAAGGGGAAGAGGAAGGTTGGGAATACCTGGCTATTCAGATCTGGTCACCAAACACGGCTAAAAGCCATTTCAAGCAACGTTTCAATTCTGAATGGTGGTCTTTCACCAGGGCGATACTGAGAGTATCTTCCACTCTGGAACGTGCGCAAATATACTACATATTATTTTTAAATGAATTAATTGTGAAACAACACAAATTAATTAAATAAAAATTACTTGCGCACGCCGGGATTTGAACCCGCGACCTTCGGATTCGTAGTCGAGAGCCTTACCCCTCGACCATGGAGGCCGTCAAAGAGAGGCCGGAGGTTAAATAAGGTCCTTTGTTCTAATTTGTTTATTTAAACTTATTATATATACATGTCTAATTTCTACAAGGCTGAATTAAGCCCACAACGGTGGGACTTACAATTAACATTTGGCGCCACGATGCATCTTAAAGCATGCCATTTGCTGTCCAGGGTTCACACATTCGTGAGTAGAGATAATAATAATTACCGCATTTACACGTGAGCAGGCACTGTACAGTACGTGAACGGCGCCTGACAGTCTGGCATCTGACATGTACCTACACCTATATGCTGGGAGTCGTGGAAGCTACGACCGGCTCTTAATATGTGCCGGCTCTTAAATGAGCCATCGTTCAATTGAGTCATACAAAAATATTGAGCTGGTACCGTGACTCCCGCTCTTAACAAAATGAGTCATGACCCATCACTAATCTAGTGGCGATTTAGTTTGGTTAGTTATTTACTTCATTAAAAAAAAAGATGGAGCCTCTAAAAAAAAAAGTTGAAGTATTAATGCCTCGCTTGCTCCATTCTATTATATAGTATTTTATATTTAATGTGTGAAGTAACAGCAATGTAACATTCATTGTCATGAATGGTTAGGTATACATTTTAGTTAGCAAGTATTACCTCGAACAGAGTTTGGCGCAGATCCCTGGCCAGGGTGGAGGTCTCCTGCAGCAGCCTCTGCTGATCCTCGCGCTCCTTCTGCCAGGCCAGCTCCAACCGGGTGCGCAGACCAGGGATCTTAGTCCTGCCGGATGCCACTAGCCGCTCCTCCTCAAACTGGAATTATTCAGTTATTTTATGGAAATATGTTAACAACAATGAAAAACAACTTTATTTGAGACTAATTTTACTACACGGCTTCACCCGAAATTCGAGCACACTTTTATGGAACAAACAATTACGAGGTGTGTTCAAAAGAAAAGGTGAATTTTGAATTTTCGCGGGCTGTGTACATTCGATTATCATTTTTTTTTGTTGTTATGTTGGTACACATATGTTTATCATATGTTAGCATTATCAGCCATTTTGGATTAGTGGTTTGTTTTTGACAAGTGGAAAGGTTAGTCACGTTTTTGTGTGTTCTTCGATTTTTTACTTTTGAAAAAAATGGATCAAAGAATATGTATGAGCGTTCTGGAGTTGCAATGGTTTTAGAAAATCGTCGAATCACTATTAGGGAAGTTGCAGAGGATGTTGGCATATCAATCGGCTCATGCCATGCAATTTTCTCGGATTTTTTGGTCATGAAACGTGTGGCAGCGAAGTTTGTTCCGAAATTGCTAAATTTTGAGCAAAAGTAACGTCGCATTAGTACTGCTCAGGAGTTGTTGAATGATGTCAACGACGATCCAGATTTGCTCAAAAGGGTCATATAACTGGTGATGAAACGTGGGTATATGATTATGACGTCGAAACCAAGGCCCAATCATTCCAATGGAAGCGGCCAGAAGAGCCAAGACCGAAAAAAGCACGCCAAGTTCGATCAAATGTGAAGGTTTTGCTCACTGTTTTCTTCGATTACAATGGCGTGGTGCATCAAGAGTTCTTGCCAACAGGTTGTACGGTTAATAAGGAATACTGCACGGAAATTATACAACGTTTGCGTGAAGCAATACGGCTCAAACGATCGGAATTGTGGAAAAACAAATCATGGATTTTGCATCACAATAATGCACAAGCTCACACATCAATGCTTGTTCGTGATTATTTGGCCAAAAACAACACCGTAATCATGCCTCAACCGCCGAATTCACCAGATTTGGCTCCCTGCGACTTTTTCCTATTTCCGAAACTGAAGAGACCAATGAAAGGAAAGCGTTTTGCCACAATTGATGAGATAAAGTGAGAATCGAAGAACAAGCTGATGGCCATACCGAAAAGCGCATTCCAGAAGTGCTTCGAGGATTGGAAGAATCGCTGGCATAAGTGCATTATATCTGAGGGGGGTTACTTTGAAGGGTAGAAAATGGATATTGATGAATAAATAAATACTTTTCGAAAAAATTCGAAATTCACCTTTTCTTTTGAACAAACCTCATATGTGATTTGAGATTTTCATGACCAATAGTATTATCGGGATAAATTTTTTAGGTAGTACACTGTGTTGTGCTTCCACCTCCTTTATCCAACATTTCTGACAGCCTTGCAGTATCCATCATTGCAGTATCATCTACCCTGAGAAAAATGAATACATAGTTCAAAACTCCATAAATCGTTATGAATATGATGTTGCAAGCTGAAAATATTTGCAATGCCCTAGAAATTCCGACAGGAAAAGCTGTCCAAATATCATGATGCCATAACTTACCGTTTTTTTTGCTTCAAGTTGATTAAAGTTTGTTTTGATAGTAAAAATTCAGGAATGATCAGCTTGTGATGGCTTACCTCATTGAGTTTGGATTGCATCTCGGAGAGTCGGATCTCGGAGGTGGAGCGCTCACTAACCAGTTCCGTGCGAGCGCGAGACGCCTCCATGCGCGCCTCGCACAGACCATCCTCCAGACAAGCCACCTGCTGCTGCAGATTGGCCACAAGGGACTTGCTCTCTTCCAACTGCGAATATGAAATACATATATATACATATTATTTAATAATAATAATTTTTTTTAAATTCTGTGTTATCACATATATGATTCATGGGCGGCTATCCCCATATGCGGATGTCGCATATGTGATACATGGGCGGCTATCCCCGTATGCGGATGTCACATATGTGATATATAAAGTTTCATTAAAACACAAACATTGTGTCAAAATGTGCCACGTGGTGGGATATATTGCTTTGAAAAGGCCAGCATCAAATAACCTAGAATGTGACAATACCTTCCAGCTCCTGACATTTCATGGCAACATGCCGCACTAGCGCCATCCAGCGGTCCGATCAATTATATTTTATTTTATTTATATACCCTTTAAATAGATATAAATATTTAAAGGTCTTCATTAAAGCACATGCAAATAAAAATTACTTATAAGAATTGTGATACGTTAAGCCAAAAGAAGTATAAAAATAAGAAATTTCTCACGATTACTTAAGTCATTTATTCCCTTTCTAACCCACCAGATCGAGTGCGAGCGTCGAGTGGTGAGACTTATAACTTTTTTATTTATTTTTTTTAAATTTAATGTAAATCAAATTTAATAATGTTATTATAAAGTTCTGCAAGTATTTTTAGATTTTATTATTGTGACAGCTGTTTCGGTATTCAAGTTCATTTTCAAACTGGTTAATCCATATTGTGACAACATAAGTCTAAAATTAAATCAAGTTCTACGAATTAAACACAAAAACAATTAATACGGCTTATAAATAACTGTTAGTACAAACCTGATAGCTTCTTTAATATTTTTTTCATTTATGAGAAAAAAAGCATTAAAGTCATATGCAGCTTAACGAATATTTATTTTATGAATTTTCGGTTTCTATAATTTATTAAGAATATATTTCACAGAAAATCTGTTAAAATGTGAGGAAAAACCCAATTCCGCCAACGCAGGCCGCTAAAGGCGCTAGTGTAGCATGTAGCTTTCTCAATGTATGGGAAATGTCAGGAGCTGGAGGTATTGTCATCTTTCTAGCATTGAAAAGGTTATAGACTAAACATAATTATTTTTTTTCAATAACATCATAGACAACTCACAATTATTTTACCCGATTTATCTTATGGTAATTTATCATAATTCTATAAATGGAAAAACTTTTAGAGAACATTCTATTTTCAAAAACATTTTGCAACATACAGCTTAGCACATTTATCTTTGCAGGCATACAAAGGAAAAACTGACCAACTATTTTTTAAATCTATATTTTTTTTTTATCCATAAAATCTACACTACCGATGACACTGACTGGAAAGGTAAGCACGTAATCGATCATAGATAACTACAATCATCAGTACTAATCCAATCTCCTGCAGATGGCAACACTTTACAGTTAAATACTACATATTCTATAAAAATAGTTATTCTAAGGATACCGTTTTCATATCTGAAATTTTTCCTACCTCCTCAATACTGGAAGTAGATGACCTGTTGCTGTTTCTATTGGTCGTGTCTCCAGTATTGGCTCTCATCTCGGACATGGTCTTGTGGGCTCCGTCCAACATCTGCTTATACATGTCTCTCTCCCGCTTGAATCTTGAAACCTGGAAATATTTTATGGTATTCAATCAAATACCCTGAATATCCTAAACGGCTGTAATTATAGATTTTAATATGTTAACGTTACCTGTGTCTGAACGGACTGCATCTCCTCCTGAATGGACTGCATCTGCGCCTCGTATCGCAACTTGCAATCAGCCACCTCCGTCTTCTTGGACTTGTCAGCCAGGGCCAGGCGGTTTTGCAGTGCCTTGATGTCCTTCTCCATGTTAGAGTTGTCCATAGTGAGGTTGCGGTGCACCTTGGTCACCTTGTCGTAGTCGTCCAGCTTCTTCCGAACCTCCTCAACCTGTCATAGAAAGGATGTGTTGTGATTTGAGGTTTTCTTCAGAATTATTCTAGACTGGCTTGTACGAAAACAATTCCCTTATGTAATAGCCTTCAAATTATAAGGACGACTACCGAAGTTAGCTGATCTCAAAAGAAGAAAGAACCCTGTTTAAAATTGCTTAAATAAGATTCTAAAGTCGGTAATAAAGTTTTTAGACAATAGACGACATCTGTTGATGAAATTGGAAACTAAATATCTGATATATATTAAATGTTGATTTGAAGAACACAAAGGTAAATGAATTTAAAATTATTTTGTATTCACCACTTTATTAATATACATATATCTATCTACATGTTTCCAAAGCGATGCTTTCTTCATAAAGAATATATAGAATACTATATATTCTATGTATTATATACATTCCTGATGAAGAAAGCATCGCTTTCGAAACGTGTAGATATGCGTATATTAATAAAGTGGTGAATACAAAATATTTATAAATTCATTTATTAATAATGACGCCACAAAGTGTATTCCAATCTTTTGAAGAAATTATGACGAACATTACATCATCGTGATAATCTTGCAGTTCATTATATTCTACACCTTCTGTTATAGCATGGCATCTCGAACTATATGATTCAAGTACTCATGAATAGGATGGGATAGTACCTCTCTCTTGAGTGCATCCTGCAGGTGGTTGCTGACGTCCCTCTCCTTGGTGATGTGGTCCAGTTCCTTCTCCTTCTGCTGTAACCGGTTCACCAGGCGCGCCTTCTCTACCTCCCAACCGCCTCCACACAGCCGTTCCTCCAGGGAAGATAGTTTGTCCTGCAAGTAGCGTCACATTGAATTCAGTTGTCCAAACTCTCCTGTTTCTGCTCACTGCAATGCTCTGTTCATATTGTGAATCAAATAGTTCCTGTTATCTTTTTTTAACCACTGAATGCCTTAAAAAGGGTGCTTTAAAAAACTGAACACTGCTGTCGCATTCCATACAATATAACAATGACAATAATTGGATTGTATATAGACTCGAGAAGGAACTCAATGTACATTGTTTATTTATAAACTTGTTTTAATATTAGATAATTATTATTTAATTTTTTTTTTTTATGTAAAAAGTTGATAGAATTTGTATCTAGATATCTACTTGTATAAATAATCAGAATATCTTGACCTGGTATTCTATTTGTTCTTTGATCCAGGCATCAGTCTTCGCATTGTAGGTGTCCTGAAGGTTTTTGTGTTCAACTGAAGAACTAGATATTTCTTTTTGCAGTTGTAACACTTCCCTGCGAAGGTAAATGAGAATTTAATAAACTTAACATTTTAATACAAATTGTAGAATCAAATAAATAACTTATGTATTTCTTACCCTTGCGCAGTTTCCTTTTCTATGGTAAGTTTAGCCTTTGTAACAACGTGCTCCTCCTCAAGAATCTCATACTTGGCTGTCAAGTCATCATACTCCTTCTTTTCAGCTGCAAGATTTGACTCCATTTCTAAAACCCAAAATAATAATAATTATTAAGCTATCTATGTTGTACATATATCTACCTCACTCTATTTTTAATATGTTCCTTTGAACTTACGTTTGAATTTCATTTCATACTCCTTCTTAAGTTCTTCTATCTTCTTGCTGCCAGCCCCCGAAGTCTGCTCCAGGGTCCTCAACTTTCCTTTAAGGGTTGCCAGTTCTATCTCCTTGTTCTTGAGATCCTTGTCATGGATTACCTTCATTCTTTCGAGCCTCTGCCTCTCCGCCTGAAATGTGACAATTATTTTACTTAAATAATAGATTTTACAACTACAGAATTGCTCTTCCTGTCAAGATAAAATGGGCAAATTAGTGAATGTCCAAGTCTAAGGATTGACCAAATGTAAATTTCCCCTGTGATTGTTGTTGTCTTAATTAATAAAGTTTTGTGTCCTCTTTTGTTTGATGATTGAGAGAAAGATATTTTTTTTAAAAGACAACCCCTAGTTACTAATTATCTGACAATATTTTAAAATCTCCTACTACCACAGTAAGCGGAAGATGTTGCTTGTATCGTGATGGAGGACTTAGCCAAATGAGGAATTTTGTGTCTTTTGCATTTATAATTGTTGACCAAAGATGGAATCTATTGTAAGTACCTGGTAATCCGCATCGAGTTCCGACACCTTGCTTTGCAGCTCCTTAATTTCCTTGGCGTGGCTCTTGTTCTTGGAGTCCAGGTCCCTTCTCTCCTGCTGCAGCTTGAGCAGGTCCTGTCGGGCGCTGCCGAGCTCGTCTTGTGCACGCCCTAGCTCTGTGTGCGTAGCCTGCTGGTCCTGCCGCATGGTCGCCAGCTCCCGCTCCTTGAGTACTACCTCCCGCCGCACCGTCTCCAGGTGCTCCTTCACCTGGGCTAACTCCACCTGCGAGGCACCCGTGTTGGGAGACTGACTGGACATTGACTCCTCCTAAAATATGAGATGAATTTAATTTTTCATAAATTTGCACATGCTCCTATCTTGCCGCTGAGAGCTCCATTGTCCCCTTTCTCTTGTGAGATGTGTCATTTATGAGAAAGGGAGAGAGGTTAGAACAGTGTGATCAGCGGTATGCCTTTATTAATTGTATTAGGGCAAAGGCAGGCTACCGCTGGTTACCGGCTGGTTCTCTAGAAGTGTTGGTGTAGTTTTACCACCTTGCATATATTGCCATATACGAGGTGTGTTCAAAAGAAAAGGTGAATTTTGTATTTTCGCAGGCTGTGTACATTCGATTATCGATTTTTTTTTTGTTATGTTGGTACACATATGTTTATCATATGTTAGCATTATCAGCCATTTTGGATTAGTGGTTTGTTTTCGACAACTGGAAAGGTTAGTCACGTTTTTGTGTGTTCTTCGATTTTTTACTTTTGAAAAAACTGGATCAAAGAATATGTATTAAATTTTGCGTTAAAAATGGAATAAAGTGCTCCAACGCACTTAAAATATTGACTGTGGCATTCGGCGAGTCTACTTTGTCTCAAAAAGTGTTTATAAGTGGTACAAGCGCTTTACAGAAGGCCGAGAAGATGTTAATGACGATGAGCGTCCTGGAGTTGCAACCACGTCAACAAACGAAGAAAACATCGAAACAGTGAAGAATGTGGTTTTGAAAAATCGTCGAATCACTATTAGGGAAGTTGCGAAGGATGTTGGCATATCAATCGGCTCATGCCATGCAATTTTCTCGGATATTTTGGCATGAAACGTGTGGCAGCGAAGTTTGTTCCGAAATTGCTAAATTTTGAGCAAAAGTAACGTCGCATTAGTATTGCTCAGGAGTTGTTGAATGACGTCAACGACGATCCAGATTTGCTCAAAATGGTCATAACTGGTGATGAAACGTAGATATGTGGTTATGACGTCGAAACCAAGGCCCAATCATCCCAATGGAAGCGGCGGGATGAGCCAAGACCGAAAAAAGCACGCCAAGATCGATCAAATGTGAAGGTTTTGCTCACTGTTTTCTTCGATTACAATGGCCTGGTGTATCATGAGCTCTTGCCAACAGGTCGTACGGTTAATAAGGAATACTATAAGGAAGTTATGCAACATTTGCGTGAAGCAATACGGCTCAAACAATCGGAATTGTGGAAAAACAAATCATGGATTTGCATCACGATAATGCACCAACTCACACATCAATGCTTGTTCGTGATTATTTGGCCAAAAATAATAATAATATTCGGATGATTTTTATAGCGCCGTTTTTGTGAAAAATCACCTCAAGGGCGCTTTACAAATCTTACTTCCTATTCTTACATTATTCCTATATTAAATCTATGACATTTTTTTTGGACACTATCATTACACATTATTTATATAAAGGATGCAGTTAAATTATCAAAACTAAATATGGCTTGGTCTAAGTTTTCATACATGTTTAATTGAGAAAAAAAAAAAAATAATAGAAGCTATCTGTATTTATTCCTTACGATATATTGCAAGACGCTAATACGAATGATAGGATTTATGTGAAGTTGGGCGGCGGGTGAGGACGGGGGCCGGGGGTACTGATCCTATCTTCCAGTCTTCTTTGTCTTTGTTGGTGACTCCCCTGGGCTGCGTGACGGGACGCTCGGTGTTGGTTTGCCCATACGCCAGGTGGCGCTCGTCGGCCGGCTTCAGGATCTGGAAAGACCACATCAGCGTGTCGTCTATTTCTCGTCCCAGCCGGTGGTATCCTTGTGAGGGGCGGACTACAGCAGGCCGCGGAGCAGCCTTCTCGGGCACGTCCGTGGGCCGCATGATGCACCGGATCTGCTCCGTGAACTGGAGGTCAGAACTCAGGTCGCTGTGACAGCAGAAGATCTTCTCGTCAAATGTTTTTTATTTCCTATTGCGCCTTTCTCGGTAGCCACGAAATCTAATTTTGCGGATTGCAGTTGTGGTACAGGGTTCAAGGTTATACATCGATATCTTTGCAGCTTATTAAAGGCTCCAAAATAGCACATTCACCATTAAGTTTGAGTTGTCTAGCTCGTATACGATATTGTTTACAATCACCACAGTTCAAAGAATAACATTGTAAATCATTCTTTTTGGGACACTTTTAACAAGCAAAAGGTCTTTTAATAAGCACATGTGTCGAACGCTTCGACCGACCGATGCTTTTGGGTTAGTTTAGAACAACGTGACAGATTTGAAGTTAAAATATTAAAAAACAACACCATAATCATGCCTCAATGACCGTTTTCACCAGATTTGGCTCCTTGCGAGTTTTTCCTATTCCCGAAACTGAAGAGACCAATAAAAGGAAAGTGTTTTGCCACAATTGATGAGATAAAGTCAGAATCGAAGAACAAGCTGATGGCCATACCGAAAAGCGCATTCCAGAAATGCTTCGAGAATATGAAGAAGCACTGGCTTAAGTGCATTATATCTGAGGGGGATTACTTTGAAGGGGAGAAAATGGATATTGATGAATAAATAAATACTTTTCGAAAAAATTCGAAATTCACCTTTTCCTTTGAACACACCTCGTAAATCAACACCCGCCGAAGAAAACTAGATAACCGGCGATAGTCTGCCGGCACCCTTTCATATATTTATGCACTAATTAATTAAAACAAACAAGTTTCATCTTTGTAATTCAGGTAAATAGTTAATATAATCAAACAAATTATGCATTATGTATTCTGATATGCATCACATACACTCAAAGGGGTGTACAATAATTACGTATAACTAATGGTTTTGAAGTAAATCAAAATTTATGACCAATGAATCTACTTAAAATTGGTTAAAATAAAATATACGGGTTTAAATAATAATTCATTCAGTATACCTAGTGTAAAATATAACTAGTGTAAAAAAAAAGTATTGTTATATCAAATAAATTACATAATAATAATTAAAACAATGCATACTTAGTTGGTTGTATAAATTAAATATATATATGTAAATATGTTTATAAAACTATTAAAAAAATTGATAAATACTTATAAGTATTAATTAAAAGAACGGGTTTTTAAAATTCTATTGCGATTGGTAGTACGGGGTGGGAATTATTATAAAACAACAGACATTCTCATGTGGAGTTGCCAGGAAAAAGACAACACATTGGACAACATTACAACGACAACATCTAGGGTGATTCAGGCTTAGACTCCCATGTATTTTACCAGTTGCTTTATATGCGCATGTTTGCCCGTCAACTGGGATTCCAGAGTGAGGACCTTCCCCTCCAGGTAGGCCGACTTCTCCTTCCAGGACGTCTCCTGGCTAGACATAGTGCTTAGATTGGCATCCGCCTCGGCCAACTTCAGCTGAAGTGTGTCCCTCTCCAGCTGCCACTCCTCCAACAAAAGCTTCTGCTTCTCAGAACTGTTCTCTTTCTGTTCCTTCTCCTCAGACAACTATTATTCAAGTAAAAAGCAAGACATCGATTTAAACATACGAGTACATATCAAATGGTAACCGAATAAAGGAGGACAGTGACAAAACAGAACACGATAAAGGAATAGGTTAGGTTAGGTTAGGTTAGATTTGTTGTTTGTTTGTTCTTTTTCTTCAATGTTATGTTTTGTCGCTGCTCTCTTTTGTCGTGGAACCATAACAAATGAATAGTCTCCTCTGGGTTCCTAAAATTACAAGATACTATGACAAACTTACATTCTTTTCCAATTGGGCCACTCGTTCCTTTCTAACATTGAGCATCTTCTCCGTCCGCTTGCATTTATCATCAGACTCCTTCAATTTATTCTCAAGCTCCGAAATCTTTTTGGCCTTGTCACCTGCCTGCAATTTTATTTAATATTACACCAACTATTGGATTTGAATTGTTTACCTGAGTTAAATTAGATAAATCATTTTGAAGAAGTTACATGCCTCTCTCATAAGCTTATTTTTAGCTTCCTCATTATCAGCGGCAGTTTCCAAGTCTTTCTTCAGTTTTAGAACCTCCTTATCCTTCTTCAGCAAATCCATTTTGAGATCTTCTATTTTTTTCTTTAGTTCTGCCAAATCTGTGTTTTTGGAATTGGTAGATTCTGTGTTTTTGGAGTTGGCAGATCCTATTGGGGAAACAAGTAATAGTAATTTAATATGTATTCCATTATTAACTCTCTGCACAAAAATAGCAGAATGTAACAGGGCACTCACTGAGATCACTGTTGAGCTTGTCTATCATTTCATCGAGTTTTTTATTGTTTTCTTGTACTCTCCTATAATCCTCCTTCACCTGGTCCCTCTCCTTCTCACAGTTGACAAACTGGTCTGACAACGATTTCTTCTCCTTTTCATATTTATTATTGACGTCAGTTAGTTTATTGATTTCAGCCTGAAGTTTTAACTTTTCAGACTTCACCTCGTTATCATTCTTGTTGAGCGTGTTTCGTAATTCTTGGACAGTCTTTTCCAGGGACTCCACTTCCAGTTGTTTCTTCTCCAATGATTGCACATCGGCATTCTTCATCACCACAAACATCTCGCCTGAGAAATAAAACGACTATGAATACACAATACATGTGTCACACAAGATTCATCACTAGGGAGTTGTGCTAAGTTATACCTATTTCACTCTCCAAGTCCTCAACCATTTTCTTGAGCTGCAGCTTGGTTGTGAAATCAGTTGGTTTTTTGGGTGTTCTAGGCCTGAAAGATTTGATGGCTTCTTCCTTCAACATTCTGATGAGGTCTGCCAACTTGTCCTTTTCGGTTTCCACCTAAATCAAACAAATAGAAATACATAAACGTGGGTACAAGATTAAATCAGCAACCACCAGATCAAAAGATTCTTGTTAATATGTATATTATATCTTTCTTTCATTTTTCACTAACCTTTTTCATGGTCAATTTTAACTTGTCCAACTCATCCTGCTTGGCTTTTAAAGCCTCCGCATCCTTCTTAGAAGTAGCTGTACCAAAGGTGACTTTCTTCTCAACTGGCTTATCGGCTTCCTTGTTAGCAATTTCCAGTTCTTTAATTTTACTGTGTGCTTCTTGAAGCTCTGCTTCCAATTGAGTTATTTTCTCAGAATTCAGCTCAATAGACTTCTCACTCTTCAGCGTTTTGGTTCCCCGGAGAAGCTGTGAAAAACATAGACACGTGTTTTAGAAGAAGCAAGATACAGTTTTTATTCAATAATCAAATAATAATAAATGATGTTTACCTGATTCTTCTTGTTTTCAGCCTGTAACTTTTCATTGTCAGCCTCTAAGGTTTGATTTTTGGTTGTCAAGACAGATGCCTCTTGTTCTATAAGCTGTAACTGCCGCTTGAGATCAACATTTTGCTGCTCGTTGGCTCCGTCCAATGACCTTAAACAGTATTCGTAATTTCTGTCGATGTAATTATGCATTTTAAACAAATAAAGAGCTGGCATCACATATTTTATCAGTATAAGAACAATCAATGAACGCTTCATAATTTCGTTTTTCTGATCAACAATAATCTATGAACAGACATACTTGCTTTTAACGAGTGAAGCCTTTGATCTTTTCTGAGTCAAACTGAGTTCGGCATGAAGTCTTTCACAATCCCGTTCCTTTTCTATCAGCTTCTTCCTGACGTCTGCTATTTCATCCTCCAAAATCTAGTAATACAAACAATAATAAAAATTAAACCTACAGAAAACAGTATTGCATTGCAAGCACAAATAACTCTGCTTAATAGAGATTAAGTATGACAATAAAGGCCTACCTTTATTTTTTCCTCGGATAGATTAGGTCCTTTGTTGCTACCAAAGATGGTTTTCTTGACCGGCGCGGGGGCTTTGAGGTTAGCTGTGGTCAGTTTGTCTGCCATTTCCTTGAGTTGAGTTTTAAGAGATTCCCCTTCATGCTCAAGCTCTTCCACCTTTCTTCTGAGCACCGATGCTTCCTGAAATATACATTAGAATAAAATTAATATTGAGATTCTCATAACCAATAGTATCATGATAGTGATTTTTGGGATGTAAATAGGTTAGACAGCGCTTTTGCATGACACGGCAAGGTTGTCTGAAATGTTGAGCTTAAGGAGGACAACACAGCTTAAGATCTAAAAAATCAAACTTGATTTTCATTATCGTGTGACATCTTACAAGAGCCCTTTACTGCATCCAACGAGGGGACTATATCTCCATCCGTTTGGGAAACATTGTGAGGTAAAATGAATTTGTCCTTTGTCCAAAAATGTTGGTCTTAAATGTTTGTACTATATTAAAATTATACTTGTCTTAGTTTATTTCCATGATCGTATGAAATCATAGTAGCTGGAATAATATTACGAACATGTTCACATTTACCTGTTCATTCAATTCCAGGAGAATCCTAAGTTCAGCGGGGTCTTCTTCATCAGAAATGCCTTCATCTTTCTCAACCACATTCTCAATTGTGAGTCGGTTAGCCGGCGGCGTTGGTGACAGCTTACGACCTACACAAGAAAACGCTTATTACCTCATAGCTCTTTATATTTCATAAATTGTTAAATATCAGATATTTTATAATTAGTAAGTCTTAACTTTATGACATAAAAAAAAACATAATAATAATGGACATTCACAGCAAAATCAAACCCAATTAAAAAAAAAATTGTAGTTCTTCTGTCTTTAAGACGATAACCACATTATTACTTGGTTAATATAACATCCTAATAATTTAGTCGGGTGGCGCAATAGAATGTGCATATTGCGTCATCTTTTTTTGCGGGGTAAACAGCGCGCGGGCGGGGGGAGCCTAGCAGGACTGGATAGAGGTACGCATGCAGTTTAAGTAGCCATGAGTCAGTTTGACGGGAAGAGTCGCGCATTT
The DNA here is from genome assembly GCA_022606495.2 of Halesus radiatus. Taxonomy (NCBI): domain Eukaryota; kingdom Metazoa; phylum Arthropoda; class Insecta; order Trichoptera; family Limnephilidae; genus Halesus; species Halesus radiatus. Next base: position 141,209 of record JAHDVE020001309.1, read on the forward strand.
TATGTTCGCACGTTTTACAAGAATGGTCATTCGTACATCTCTTTAAGGCGACTATATTGTACTGAATATGGATTACAACAAATTCGCGGAGACCCGAGTGCAAATTTAATTAAAATATGGATAAAGCGTTTTGAAGAGACCGGGTTCAACATTTAAGCCACGAGCTAAAGGTCTTAAGAGACCATCTAAGACCACAGACAATATTGAGAGAGTGAAACGGTCAGACCGAGAAAATCCACAAGTGTCAACTCGGAAGAGATCGATGGCTTTACAGTTGTCGCGACGAAGTTTACAACGAATTTTAAACCTAGATCTTAAACTGCATCTATATAATCTCCAATTAACACAAGAATTGAAAGAGCAAGACTTCTGAGCAAGGTTGGCGTTGGCTGAAGAAATGCTTCACCGATTTAAAAATTTTGACAATATCCTTTTTTCTGACGAGGCTCATTTTCATTTAAATGGATTCGTAAACCATCATTATTGGAGCAGTGAAAATCTGAAACTCAAGCACGAAAAAACGGCAGCATAGTCCTAAAGTGACTGCATGGGCAGCAATCTCGAGCAAAGGAATTATTGGTCCTATCTTTTTTGAAGATTCGCCAGGACGAAACGTCACTGTTAACACCGACCGCAATGTTGCGATGTTAGAAGGATTTTTGAGTCCAGAAGTTGAGAGTACAAGAATAGTGAATTCAAGGACTCGGACAAGGACAGATGTTCCCAGCCAGACCAATTTCTAAAAGAGATGATATCCTATGGCCCCCGCGTAGCCCAGATCTAACGCCTCCTGACTTTTTCTTGTGGGGACACCTCAAAAACAAAGTCTACGTCAACAATTCGAGAAACATCAGTCAGCTGAAGGAGAGTATCCGTAGTGAAATGGCAGCAATCACACCAGCATTACTGAAGAGAGTTTTCACTAATCCCCGCTCGCGATTAGAGGAGTGCCGTTTCAGAGAGGGCTGTTATTTAGACGATGTTATTTTTTAAAAATAAACTTCATTTAATTACCTTATAATTTCTATCTTTTATTTCAACTATCCTTGTAGTATTTATTTTTTTAGCTATGTTTAAAATGTGCACGTTCTATAGCGCCACCGCCACCCTGTGTATTTCAGTAAAAAAAAACTTTTTAAAAGACACACACAAACAACATTTAAACAAACATACATATGTACTATCAATATTAGTTAGAACACTACACATAGTAATAATATCATGTTAATATAGGATTGTGTTCCAGTGATAATAAAGAAACACTAACCACCTAAAGAATAAGCTCATTTCGACTAGAGAAGACAACTGCAGAAAATGGCTACAAGATCAGGTATGCTCGACTCTAGCATTTGGGGGTTAGGTGTTAATAATTCAGCCATCACAAAAATTTACATATTCATTTGGGTTTCAAAATGTGTTAAGGGAAATTTAATCGTAAAACATAGAACGTAATTCTATGCAACGGACACACAGCATTTTTGCAGGGGTTTGTTTCTATTTTGGAAAAAGGAAAAGGCAAACACGGGCGTTTTTCTTTGGGAACATACTTCTGGCCTTGGTAGCCATTTTCTTCAGCTGCAGGACCAGCGACTCATTGTCATCCTCTAGGCGAGACCCCTTTTTACGTAAGTTTACTCCCTGAAAGTCAGTCAATACATAAGAACTATGTGATTATAAAAGACAATGTCGCTATTGTTTTACAGTTATTTCACATCATTTTTACCATTTTAAGATTCTTCAGGTAATGTCAGTCGTATTAGATGTTTCATTTGTAAAAATGTTTTTAACTACATGAAAAACACAGTTCCACGACAATTCAACACACGTATTAAATCAGGACATTTTTTAAAAGTGATATACAGTAATTAAAAGCAGAAAAAAAAACTAGCCCAAAAACATAAACTAATTAATCATTTTCTTTTCTTTTTTTTTTATCGAAGTAATAGGTAATTATTAAGTATTTAGGTTAGATTAGATTTTTTTGCAAGGTTTTTTATTATTTTTATTTTTTTGTACCTTTAATGACTTTATATCACTTTTAAAATGTGTGCCAATGCATACGTGTGTTGAATTATCCAATCACCGAAAATCGTAATGCTGTTTTCACAACCATGAGACCATTTTTGTTCAATACACAAGTAATTATTCATCCAAAGTCTGCTAAGTTCAATGAGAATGATGTAAAGACACTTTTGAGTTCTGTTAAGACAATAAAATTATAACAAGTATGTACACACAAATCAAATGCTTTTTCTTTGTGATTACAGCATGTACATGTTTAATAGTCACAACATGAACGCTCATTGCAAGAATATCATCAACTGTTAACTGGGCAGAAAGGCACAACCAATGAAATAGTAATCCATCAATACCTAGGTAAGGTAATCTTCCCGCCATTGCATTGAAAACAGACATGAAGGGGTAGGGGAAGCCCTGGGGCACGGATTCCGTGGGAGTCAAGGGGGGACTTTGGGAATTTTCTCGCTTTGTCGTTTGCAAAGCGAGAGATTCCGAAGTTATTTCAGTCAATATTCCATCTGTAGATAATACTTTTGCATTTTCTACAGAAAGTTTTGTGGATAGCGTATCACTTAAAATGTAGGAAGCTTCAGTCATGGTGGATTGGCTACTACATGCATTGCTTCCACTACTGCAGTCTTTCTGACTTAAATTGTTCATTTCAACTTGGGTAAAATTATCTGTCAGCAAAGGCATCTCCATTAAAGTACAATTATCTTTATACAATGTTTCTTCAGTTTGCGTTTCTGTTTCCACAATATTTTTCCGACCCGTTTGAGTATCCCCATCTGACATTGAAAGCTCATCAGTTTGCATTATCGCAAAGTTAACCATTGACACACATTGTACCGCCTTCGTTTCAGAGTTAAGTATTGTATTGCAAGAAGAATCTACGTAAAGAATGTCATCAGTTTGACTAGCGATGCAAAATTGATTCGGTTTTGTCTGAGTAAGTTTGTTCAAGCCAATAGAGATGCTGTTCATATCCAGAGAACTGAAATGCTTTCCCAAAGCCAACTGCATCTGCAAGACATGAAGCCGTTGGGCCGTGTTCTGGTCAACTGTTTGGACTTCGATGTCTTCGTCAAAGTCATCTACGGAGCGTGACGGCGGGATGAGATCTGGGTGGGAGAAGGAGGGGTGGGGATGGGGGAAAGCCGGGGGGTGGGGATTGGATAAGGCCGAATGGTGGTGGTGGGTGAAGGGGGAAGGAAGGGGATGGATCTTGCGAGAGGGGGATATTCTTCCTCCCCCTTGACGTTCACGATACCAACTAGCCTGTATACAAAAATGTTTTATTCTGTAGTTGCAAGCTGATTTTTATTTTTAAAATGACGTATGTACTTCAAAATAAATATAAATTTTGATACTCTTTCGTAACGTTAGAAAGCAAAGTGAATAAACTCTGCCCCAATTCAAAAGAGATTGTCCTTTGGCAGACAAAAGAGGAAATGTGATTAGAAGTTATGTAGGTTGGATGCAACTAATCTAACGCATCACTGGGGCAATATGCCAATTGGCTTCACCCAACATTAGTCACTCCCATCGCCAGCTGTATGAATACAATTTCATATTAAATTTATAAACATTTTCCTTATGTAAAATCGTAACAAAAACAAATACAAATTTAAATTTAAATACATAAGTATCTTTGAAAAGATACATAACCACATATATCTATAATTTAAATCACACAATCTTTGGTTACTAAAATAGTTTCAGATAGTATAACTAAATAATTATTGGTTTATGTAGTTAATAAATATAATTATTAACACTTGATAGTTTAAAATTTACCTAAGTCCATCAAAATATGTATTATGTACAGCTTTTAATATGTAAAAAAAGGTTGTTGGCAACTGCAATGAACCACGCATGCTAGCGTCAATTGAGTTCTGTTGATTGAGTTCAATCTTCCTCATGGCGTGACATTTATTTAACATCTCAGGGGCTATTTCTATCTCCCTACTTTCGCTGCCTATTTATATATCGCATAGACACAACAAATGGCAGACATTGGTGAAGCCAATTATTATTAATCTAATTATTTATTTTTGTACATCAAAACTTTTTCTAATCATCCAAATGTAAATGGATTTAAAAAATGGCACAAAATACAATAATTATATATTGTCCCTGATAGTATTTAGTCAATTTCTAGTGTTTTATGATTATTGGTGTAACAAGTCACAAAATCCAGTTTATGAAAAAAATAAACTGAATGTAGTACATATTGATTGCAACCATTGAATCAAACGTGAATTGAACCAGCTACCCTAAAACATAAAGAGACCACAATTATTCTTATAATGATTCTTTCTTGTTTTACAATTTTTAAAGAACTGGTTCCAATTTCTTGTTTCGTCGGTAATGTGCACTATAAGGGAATAAAGTACAGAATAGTCATTGAAACGATGTGTACCTCTTCCTCTGCGTTCTTTAGTTGTTCCCTGAGGTCAGCTTCCCTTTCCAGAGAGTCCTGCAGATCCCTGAGGAGCTTCTGAGGGTCCTCTTGAGATCCACCTCTAGTGAGGGTCGCACGGCTTGGTCTCTGAAAAATACAACATTTGTTTTAAAAAATACATCTGTAGTAACTTTGTGATGGAACATTATTACATAAATAAAACACAATAATTTTATGTACATCATTTGTACACAAAGTTATTGGATTTCATTTCATTCAATTTTAGATCTTAACATTTTAGGAATAAATTTAAACAGTGTGTTTATTTTAAATCATTATACCATACTGGGTGTTTACACACTTTGAGCGGGAAGGGTATTTTTCCCTGCGCGGCCGACTGGTGCTTATCGGTGGGATGGGTAAAATTACCCTTTATGCCGGCTTAACTTTAAAGGCGGGAAAGTTAAAGTTAGATTATTTCGCGCGACTATTTAATCTAAACGCTTGAAGACGTTCCAGACTACACACACATATACAAAAAAAATAAGATAAGCCATCGTTTCTTTTACGTACACGCATACTCTTGCACAGACCAATGAATGTAATAATTAATTTGTGCGGAGTCAATTATTCAGTGAATCATATCCGCCTTCTTTCCACATTTGATTATTCTTTGATGGGTGAGTAGAATGGCAAATTTTATCGTGTTAAATATCAAAGATTGTTTGTTCGTGGAACTGGAAATAGGAGTACGTATTATATTTTTATGACATGTTATAAATTCATTGGACCTTTACTCTTACGAGATAATCCCGAGGATGTTATTACAACAATCATTTCTTGAATGAGAGATAACACAAAAATTCCTTAGCAATTGGGTGTATTCCTGGCACTCATATATGGTAAGTGCATATACGAAATTTAATAAAAAAATGGTATAAAAACTTATTAAACTCGACTAAAATTTTTTTTTTTGCATTTTCGGCTGGTTTTTGCTGCACGCCGCCCGCCGCCGCTGCACGCCGCCTGTGACGGTTTAGCGGCCGCCCGCTCAAAGTGTGTAAGGTGAATTTAATCCAAACGAACAAGAACATGGAGCACAAGCCACGGAGTATTCTGTTCCTGCTCGCCTGGTGTAAATGCGTAGAGAACAACATCCATAAAACAAGTTTAAGCGGTGTTTAGACCATCCGAATGAATGCTCAGTGTTTTTGTTCGTATTATTCAAACAATAATTTTTTATTTGCGAATGCTCGCGTTTTTCGCTTTTCAATTTTTATTCTTGTGCAACATGTCTGACCAAGAAGACCTAGTAATTAAAAATGGTGTTTTTATTATTATGGAAAAGAAGGAGAAGAAATTTTTTTAATTCAATATTTAAAGATAAATTGAATAGCTCGGTGGTGCCATAGAAATTAAAAAAATCAGTTGCACTTTATCAAATGTTTACATTTTATTGCCAAGCTATACCTATAATGTATTTTAGCAGACAATTATTTAAATTCTATACATATTTGAAATGTGCGTACATATGGCTTACTTTGCAGATCATTATTAAAAGTGGAACAATGCAAGTCATGTTACATCTACATAGTATAATACAATTATGCAGAGTTCGCATGAGGACAATACAGAAGAAAGGACAATGTTGTCATGTCCCAGCTCTGTGAACAGCCTCGACCGCGCAGGACAAGGACAGTGGGACAATACAACAATTTATCCGTCGTTCAAACGCGAAGCGCTGGGAAAATGGATACACAATGACGCGTGTTGAAAGCGAGTTCGTGAAAATTATTATTCATATTGGAATTGTTGGAGGATAAACTAAATTTTAAAAAAAAACTTTGGATAAGGAATTGCGCAGATCTTTACTGGAATTGTCTACAATGATTCTTAAAGAATTAGAAGAAGATTGTCCTCAGGAGTATAAATTGTACAAGAGAATGTCACCAGAGCACTTTGAATTAATTAATTAATTTTGAAATTTCTTTCGGGTTCCATCTACGCAACATTTTCACCAGAAAAAATGCGCGGGAGCGACACGTACCCGCGGAGCGAGTGGATATTGTCCCACTGTCCTGTCCATGCGTATTCACAATGCGGCCGCACGCGATGGTGGGCGTAAGCCATTGTCCTGCAGAGATAGCCTGCACGTTAATCTCTAGGACAATGTCTTGGTCTGTTGTCCTGTCCTCCAAACTTCTGTTTACACTAGGACAGGACAATTGGTCGGGGAACTAGGACAAGACAATATTGTCCGGTACTCGTGTAAACTAGGTATTAGAATGAGAAACTCACGGCATCCGTGCTCTGAGACTTGCCGATACTGGCCAGCGCGGGGGCCTTCTTGCCGTTGGGCCCCGCCAGCTGGTTGAGCTTGGTGTTGGCCTCCTGCAGCTCCTTCTGCAGGCGCAGGGCCACTTCGTTGGACAGGGCCATATCCAGCTCCATCTGCTTTATCTTGGCCACCCTGTCCAGCCCTGCTGCTCCCCCTGCCAGCTTAAATTAACAACTTATCTATGTAAACAAGGCTAAATTTAAAATGTAATCTTTGGATGTCTCTTAACCTTTACAACACTGGCCCTTTCAAAGCAATCTATTCCATCACGCGTCACCTTTTGACACAATGTAATGTATTTGAGAGAAACTTCATGGATCAAATTTACGACATTCCCATATGGGAATAACTACCAATAGACCACATAAGCAACAGCCGCGTATATAAGGGGATTTATCAATGGCATGCATTGCTCTATGACCAAAGGTAGGTTGTGTGTTGTTTTTTATTGAATATTTAAAAATGACTGTTTTGTTATCATTTTCCTCTGATTGTTGTGGTCAACTTAATATATGGGCGTGCAAGTTCCTTACCAAATTCATGGGAAAATATATTTTTATTATAAATTTGTGGTATTTATTTTTCTATTATCGTTTAATTTCTTTAGTTGGTTCATTTTTCTTAGGGTAGGCACAGCTTCTCAGCCTTTGATAACCGCACGCAGCAGGTATACATAGAAGTAAAGACAGGAATATTATTTGTAAACATGAAAAATATTGTATTCCCTTTTCTATTGTGATTAATGGGCGTTTTACACTATGCTTTTTTTTCATACCGATACCCATATGGAAACCATATCGGGACCCAAATGAAAAATCTTGCTTTCCATATGGAAACCATATCGGGTCCCAAATGAAAAATCTTGCTTTATGCAATCATTATTTTCTGCCATTAAAGGAGAAATAATATTTTGGGACGGTACTTAATTGTCCAAAAATGGCAACACCTTTAACATAACCATAGATCATATGGAAGTATCTATATCGAAATAAACACGCAACATTTCCACAAAATATGTAAAATAATAGTTAAGTACAAAAAATTATGACAGCTGCTATCAAATAATGCTCCTCAAAATGTACGAAAATCAGGATCAAAAATAGAACAATCCATATGGAAACTGCATGAAAAAAAAAATTCCATAAAACGTGCACAAGTTTTGTAATAAATTTCACATTCATTGCTTTAATAATTCCTGGTTTAATACTTATATTTAATCATTTTGACTCAATACCTTCGTTTGAACCATTGTTTACTCCAAAGAGAAAAGAGATTCTTTAAAAATAATTATAGTAAAAACCTCAAGAAGCTTCTTTTCATGGTCCTTTTTGTCTTGTTCCAGCTGCTCGGCCTTTCTTTCCGTTTTCTTTAATTTAAAGGAGAGTACTCTGCAGTTCTTCGTTGTTTGTTCCAATTCTTTCCTCAGTGAACTGTATTCATCGGCCTGGTCTTCCCTGGAAACAGTAAGATTATTTATTAAATAAAACAAACACTTTGTTCAGAACCACTAATTTGTTTTATATCGATCACCAACAGATTTTGCTTAACCCAAGCTTCGTCAGGGTAAGATTTAAAACTAAACAAGAATGCATAGAGTGCGCATATATATAGGTGAGACATACAAAATATAATAAGAGGGTGACAAAACATAAAACTAAATAATGGAAAAGTGAGACAGAGCTTACATGTAATAGAATGGAACAACCTATTAAAAAAAGAGACAGAACATCAAAGAAGGGAGGGATTAAGAAGAAGTGTGAAATTTTGTAAGTGTTCGTAAATGTGAAAGTGTTTTTGAAATAAGAATATTACTATCAATTTTAACGGCTTTCTTTATTCCTAAAGCTTCAAATCATCTAATCTAATGCCAAAACCATTTATGTGTAGAATATTAGCGCCGGTGCTTTGTTTATAGGTATGATCTTTTTCAATTAGATGGTTGGCGAATTCCAATAAACCACTATTTAAACATCTAAGATGTTCTTTGATTCTAATATTGACATTACGTGCTGTCTTACCCATATAAAATGCCAAGCCGTTTTTAAACGAGTGATTTTAAACAAAATGTTTGTTTTGTTTAATAAATATGTCAAACCACAAAGTAATTGGTTTCTACAACAACAAAAATTATTATTATCAACCCCGCTTCCTTGGAGGGTAGGGACTAAGGACTGTCGGAACCCATGCTTCAACAAATCACTAATTCAGATCGATTAAAGCTAAAGAAGTTGACAAACCTTGCTTAAAATAATAATAAATATTATAAGGGTGCTTTACTTTAGTTTAGTGGATCTCAGGTATGGAGACCAGAGGACACCGTCTATGTACTATGTCGAGAAAATCCAAAAGAAATTCTTACGATTCCTCCACATGAGAGTTCGGTTTTTACCCATGACTGTTTCCAACAGCATTTCTCTCAGGAATGCTGGGCATTTGCAGCCTAAGTTCTAGGAGAGATATTATCAATACCTGACATCCTGGCGGAAAATTATTTTATATAAATTTTGCCGGCTTACCAGATAATGTGTTTATTATTTATAAAAATCCTATATACTCGTATCTATCATAAGTAGTTTCCCAAAATAGCTACTTATGTTCAGAGAAATGATTCTTTGATACTGTCAATCGGATACGCTAGCATTCAACAATACAAATGTTGTGTTTAAATACTTTTTAGCACCAAATTAATTGTGATTCATGATTTTGGTGCGGTCATGCTTTCGGTGGCTGAAGCATATGCGAATTCTCACCTAAAGTTGTCCTGCATCTCCTCGATCTCCTCTTCCATGGAGCGCAGTTCCCTCTTCATGTCCTCGTTCTCATCCATCAGCTCCTCGCACAGCGTCTCCGCAGCCAGCAGCTTGGAGCGGAGCTGCTCCGCTGTCCGAGCTACCGACTCGGGGTTGGGTCGGCTCTAAAATATTGATAAAATCAGTACAGTAATAATTTTTTCTTAAGGATATTGAATAAAAAAATGTGTGGTATGTTCTTTCTTTCATAATTTTATTAAGACTCTAAGCAAAGAACATACCTGTCATTATAGGTGGCGCAATTAGAGTTTAGGCGAACAACACACACTTAGGATTGTGTGTATTGGTGCATATGTATACACTTATGACATCCTTTTGTCTTGCTTACTTCTACTTATCGTTATTAGCGAGAAATGACCAAGTGTATACCTATCATCATCGAATTTGAATTCAAAAAGTTTTTACACTTGTTTGAAAAGTTTTAGTGTGTTCTTTTTATTATTTAAAAAAATATACTGCATTAGAACAATGCATTGTATGAGTACCATGCTCGACTGAACTCTGGTTGTGATATATATATACAATGGCATCATTTTTTTTTTTTACTTCTTACAATATGGCCATGAAATATTTGGCACTTTTTGTGATTTTTTTTATTGAATGTTTTTTATATATATTAAAGTACATTTTGAAACAGTATATAAAAATATGAGAAATTATAAAAATATGTAAAAACACAAATGCAAAGCCTGTACATGGGTATTTTAATAATTTTTATCACATTTCTGTGGTTTAAGTGAAAGTTTTAAATTTAATTTATAAAGATAAATTATGAAAGTTATAAGTGACAACAAGAAATATAAAATATGACATGATAATAAGAAGCAAAACACGCAAAACAGAATTTACTGTTATTACCACATATACTCGAATATACATAAATATAATATGGTTTCAGTGGTAGTTTTAAAATTAAACATAAGAATATGGTACGAATGCTTTAAAAAGAAGTTTTATAAATGTATGTATATATTGTGTTTTTTTTTTGTTATTTGATGGCTTTCACCCATTAAAGGCGATCTTGGCCATGTTTAATCAGTTTAGTTCAGATTTTAATAATACAGATTGTTCTTAAAATCAGTTACTTTTAAATAGGATATAATATTTGGCAAATAGAATTGAAGCAAATAAGTTACAGTGTAAATTTATGTGTTTTTAATCTCCGATGACTTAAATTTTAATGCCATTTTTATAAATATATTTTGCTAATAAATTGTTAATTTGGGGGGGAGTTGAGACTTTCTTATGACCTTTTGATAGTGAAGATATTTTCCATTCAGAGGACCATTGAAGATTGTATTTACTTTTTAGAATAGGAAAATAGTCTCTAACTGTAATATATTCTGTTATTGGTGTAATCAAAAATAATAACATGAATATATGGCATTGGACAGTATAATACATTGTTAGTACCAGTAATAGGTGTAATATTGAGTTAGATGTGAAAGTTAAGCGTTAAAATTTAAACAAAAGAGAAAAGGGTAGATTTCTGTTTTATCTCTCTGTTGGAGTGAAGAACTGTAAAAATATGTTTATATCCAAAACCATATAATTTTACCTCGACATCCGATTCGAATTCTCGAATCCTCACTTGTAAATGCTTTTTCTCATCCTTTAGGTCTTCATTCTGAACTGTTAGCTCGTTGATTTTCTGTTGCAACTTCAACAACTCTGATGGCCTGGAGTTTGTTTTTGATGAGGAAGTATCCAGGGATGCCAACCTCCGTAGTAGTATGTCACTTTTTTCTTTTTCTACCCTCTCACATCTCTTTCGTAAACTATCTACTTCCTCTCGGAGACTTTCCATTTGCTTAAATTAAGAATAAACATCATTAACTTTTGCTTTATTTGTTCAAACTCATTTATTAATATAATTTTCTTTCTATCAGAGCTGGATTTGATTGATTGATTTGATTGGAACAGATATAAAAAAAGAAACAATTGTTCTATTATTGCCATAGCGCAAACAAATAAAGTAAAAACATTATGTAGGTACGTAATGAGAGAAAACAAAAATAGTACCCGTGTAGCATGCTTATATTTATTTCATAAACATTCAGCTAATAATATGATATATATTAATACCTGATGATCAAGATGATTATGGTCTACTAGTGTAGTTTCTGTGGTGGATGTGCCAGAAGTGCTGATGTTATCATCTTCTAGGTTAGAGTCTGAGTCGTCTCTGTCACTGTGACTATCTCTGGATGATCCTCCATTGACTAAGTCTTTGAGAGGACCCCCTCTCAATGGAGGACGGGAGCCTGCAGGTCTGGGGGCACTCTTAACCTGAAAATATAATTTAAAAAAACTGTTAATTTATTTATTTATTGTATATACAAAATACAATAAAAGTTAATGAAAACATCTGAGGGTCTAAGATATATTGATCCACTTAAGTCTGGTAATATATTTCTTCATGTGAATACCGCACGAGTACCACATAAACTGGGGAATGTTATGAAGCCGAGGAGAGTGGAGAGGGGGAGGGTTTGAGGAAGAAGAAGATTGAGAAGTACCTGGCTGATATGGTCACTAAAGACTACTTAAATCAATTTGTTTCAAGAATTGGTAACAAACCTTTATTAAGAAGTTGACATCATTTGCTTTGGAATTATCGGAAGGTTTTACTGGTTTTACGATTGGTTTTACAATTGGTTTTACAAGTGGTTTTACAATTTGTTTAGGAAGCGATAGCTTAACACTTTCAGTACTGGTCTCTCTTGGTTTCTCTTTTTTGTTAGCATCAGACTGCCTCTCCATGCTGGGCTCCTTGTCAAAACTATTACTATGTGCTTTCATCGCTTGCATCTGAAATGACAACAAAGAATGGTATAATAATCAATTAACGCTAAATATATATTTTTATCCTCAATTCGTTCCGCCTTCTCATTAAAACAAAATGTAAATCAGAAAGTAGGTACCTTTCTCACTCTTTCCGCTAAAGAATCACTTTTGTTGATCATCAGGTGGGTGGGGGTGGGAGGAGGTGTCCCTCCCGGCCTTCTTAATGTGATCACACTTGGTAATTCTGTACAACACAAATGTATACATTAACACCCATACAAATTGTAAATACGCTATGACATCTTTCACATCATACATACCTACTATTTTCCTACCACTGAGAGCTACGTTATAACCTTTCTGTCTGTCGCATGCGTCGTTAAAGATAAAGAGGGAGTGATAACAACATTGCTATCGGCAGTATGCCAGTAATTTAGTACTTATATTTTACCATTTCTTATTTTGCTGAAAAATGTACAATACTATCTTCCTGCATGACTTTTCTAAACAGCGGTATAAAGCAAAAGGTTTTTTAAACAATGATAATTTTAGACTTCCTGTACAGAGCGGTATGTTTTTCTTTAAACATTTCACATTAAACAGTACCGGATAGCTCTGATTGCTATAATTTCAAATACGAGTCTGTGATCCTGTGATCTATATCTGTATCAAATCAAACGTCAAACAGTCAATTATAATGATATTTAAAACAAATCATTGACATACGGTACCTACCTGCATACCAAAATTATATTTTTGTTGACTTTCTGTGGACAAAAGTTATCCCGTAATTTTCCATGGGTGCAAATAATATACTACTAGTTGACATTATAACTACTGTTGCAAGCCAAAAGCGTGTTAGTGATAAATCACTACTTTTCTGGAGAGCATGGTGTAAAATTTTGTGTAAATATATTAAAATATAAAAATAGAAAAAAAATGTTCATACAGAAATACATCAGATTAGTAAAAAAGGGGTAGTTTTAAATTTGTATTTACAAAAAGAAAATTTCACTGTTTTCTCTCTCCTGTTAACTAAAAAAAAAAGTTTTTACTGATGTCCTTTTTTTGGCTTGGGACAGTGTATAGCCACATACATTTCCATACATCACACTTGGCTGCAAGCAGCCATGGCTGCTTATTGCCGTGTTTTGACTGGCTCCCACAGCCAATGATATATGGCTGCCTAATGCGTTAGCTTGAATATATTTTCATACAAAAATTTGAAGATCTATTGGCTGCCTAGTGTGCGGCAACCCTTATTATGATATTGAATGTCAATGTTAAAGCAGAATTCAAAAACTCCAGATTGCTCTTTACATTAATCCCACAACAGACTTTGACGTAACCAAAATAGTCTGCTGGATAATGTGTGAAGGAGTTTGAGTAGCAAAGGAGATAAATTAATAGGTAGATAAAAAGAAATTATAATATGTACAGAGTGGTGTTTAATGTTTGGTAGAGTAATGGAATTGTTCCATGCATTATGTGAAGGAAATTTTGAATAATGTTTTTGTTAACTTTGTCAAGGTATGAATATTACGACTGTATTAGAGTGCCGATTGATGAGACTGGTCAACTATGAGCCTGGGAATATCATTAACAAACATTATAGATCAATGAATATTGCAAACGATGTTCCAATGGTTGTTGTTTTTTTCCATCCTATTACACTGTATTTCAATATGTAATTATTTTGCATGCTGCAAACTCATTCAATTCATCCCAAGTTGAAAAAAATTAAAAGGGGTGCAAATCAAATCATGCAAGGAACATATCAGAATTTTTCTTTGATTTCATGCCATTAATATTACCATTTCAATACTGCTCTAAATATGTACATAAATTAACGTTAAAATTTGATTTCCTTAAACAGGTAAAAGCGAAAAATGGTATTCTTTAATAATAAGGAACTCCAGTGAAAAATATTATTCTTTTAAAAATATATAACTATTATTATTTATAATTCTACGCACAATTTATAAATCGTTATTTAAAAGTGAAAAAACAATCACCTCATCAAAACACCTTGTTATATTGATACCTTCGCATTTGGAACATCTGACGTCACATGTATATTGTGTTTTTGGATTAGTATGGAAATTTATCTTTTTCAATTTTGTTTTGTATTTTAAATGTGTAATTTTTTAGTTTTGGCAAAATTTAAACTTAATTTAGGTGACTTTAACCTTTTTAATTTTTGTTCAATATAAAAAAAAATATTATTAATAACATAAGTTGGAGTATTAATGAGCAAACCAATTATCAATATGAATATTATGATAATGTTATTGCTCAATACTATTAATATTCTTTGAGTTAAATTTTCTAAAAAGGTACATAATGTTATTACTTATGTTTAGTTATGGTTGACTATGAATAGAATATAAAATTATCTAAGGTAAAGTGCCTTCCAGACGAGCAGGTGGCTCAGTAGTGTGGCCGATGGAAAAAATATATTAATTTAGTTTTTATTTTTTGATTTGGCAATAATAGCGATACTGCTTGTCTCCGCTGAGCGAAGCCGTCTTGAAATTTGAAATTTCGCTTTGGAAATCACTAATCGATAAATAAAGCGCGATTTCCAAAGAGAAATTTAAAATTTCAAGACCGCTTTGCTCAGCGGAGACAAGGGGTATTTCCATTATTACCAAGTAAAAAAATAAAAACCCGATTAATATTTTTTTTCCTTCGGCCACACCACTGGGCCACCCGCTCCCCTGGAAGGCACTTAAAGCTCATCCTTGCTTTGACATTTGACATTCTAACCTCAAAACCGACCGGCCAAAAATTTGGAGTGTTTTGGGAGTTTTTCAAAAATTGAAACTTTGAAAATTATTTTTAAAACTAACTTTAGAAAAAAAAAAATACTGGTATTTAAATTTGAATTGATAAGAAAAAAAATAAAAAAAATTGGACTGGAGTTCCTTATTATAACTTGGCACAAAAGCATTTGGACTTTGGATTGTTTCAAGGCCTATACCGTCTGATTATCTGAAGAGGGAGACAGAAACTCAGGGGTATTCTGCTTTCTTAAAAGTAAAATTACCAGTGAGAGTGGCATGGACTGTGTGCTGTCCTGTGTCGACTGGGGTGGGTCGTTTTTTTGGTAGAGTCAAGCTGAAGGTCACCGCCTTCGTGTCATCACTGATGCCACCGAGGTCAGGAGTCGACGTCCAAGACAAACTTGTTCGTGCAAGCCCTGCTTTCAAACAAACTCTACCTGAGTAACAATCGTGGGAATGTTTTGTAGTGATAGAGTTTAGTGAGGGTACTATAATACGTTTTTTTATGTACATAGGTACCTACCTACAATATAATTATGTTTATCTTAAATGTATCTGTATAAAGATTTTAATAAGAAAATAGTTCATGTCTGTTGCAGCACAGCGTTAATGACTAATAACTACATAGTACGATAAAAATAATATACATCTATTCAAAAACATTAATACAACATCAAAGTTACAACATCAAAGTGACTAAAAAGTTGTGCAATTATACCTAACCTTATCTCAAGCAAAATATTTCCTCAATCAAGTGCATGTCTGTTTAAATCTGTTTCATATCGGATATGCTTATAAGATTCTCAGAGCTCACGATAGACGTAAAGTTTAGTGAGCCAATGTTTCAAACCAGTTTGACAATTCAATTCAGTAGGCAAAACAGATTTCAGGCAAACTTGACATAAATAGTAAATAAACCATTCAGATACATGTACGCTTAGGACTCAAGATCTCACCGCACTTCGTTCCAACACGTCGGCCGAAACGTACATGTAAAAATCTCCCGTCAGTCCAACGCGTAGATTTTTCTCAGTGATCGGCGTGCTATGCCTTTACACGTAAGCGTTCGAACGCGTGCTGCGTATTTGTTTTTTTTTATGTTTATGGCTTTTCACTGACTGCTGATGGAAAATCAAAAGGAAATAATATATACTTACTTACTTAATATTAGTTAATTTTATAACGAAACATTCCAAATTAACTATCTAAATTTGCACTGTTCAATACGTAAGTGATTTATAATCTTTGTAAATATGACGTATGTGTTTATAACTGTAGGAAAACTTTTAAACTGTACGACGTATCACACATCAGGCCACACTTCGCTCCGATCTCTGAAAAATCCCTTTACACATGCACTTCCGCGTGGAGATCAGTTGATCAACGGATCGGTCAGCGTTGGGGTTGGCTGGTAGGCTGATCTGACGTATCGGTGCGTTGATCGGCGGGCCCCTTTCGGTGTAGATTGAGAAACGTAGATGGAAACGTACGTGTGGGAGACGCTATTGCGTTTGAAACTGTACAGTAGTTTTCTGTTACAACATATTTTTGCTTGAGATATTTCGCTACTTGAGATTTGGTAAGATGCAAATTAATATGTATTGCAATATGGATATTATAATAAAATACTCAGATTGCAATATGAGATGATTGGTATTGTTTTACCTGTGTTAAAAGGTTCAGTCTTATCTGTTTTGGCGTGCGAGTCCTGGTTGAGGTTCTGGCTGGACACCCAGCCCCGCACGCCAGGCTCCTTGCTTGGACTGCGCTCTTCATCACGACTCCTGGAAAAACATACATTTTGTTGTACACTTCTTGGGAGGATTATCAAAAAGATATGGCTGGATTGTGGGTTACCAGGAATAAACATAACTTTGATTATACCCTCGTTGTAGAAGGGTTGCCAAATTAATATTCGGTTAATTTTGTTTTTACACAGAGAATGCCATATAAAAAATATGTAAAAAAAAATGTGTAAAAAAATACAGTACAAAATGTATAGAAAAATAGGAGGAGATGGGTTCTATTGTATAAAAATCATTCCAGGATGTCAATAAAACAAATCATAATGTTGTTTATTTCTCGACTATTATTGAGTAGTGTATGCATGGGGTGGGAAAAATCTAGGAATCTAATAAGAACGGATATTATCATTACTCTTTGTTGAGCGTGTTACTTCAAAATCGTGTAAAAAAGACCATGTAAAAAGGGAATTGACTGTATTGAGCAATTTGATAATAATGTAATACCTAACTAAACTAACTAGCTAACTAAACATCAGACTGTTTCTCCACAGGGGTAGACATAGAGGATGAACCACCACACAACTCTGTTTGGCACACACTCCCTTGCTTCATTTACATTCATACATTCACTATCTCATACATACTATTACGTTATTTTGACTCTTGACCAAAACCCGTAATGAAATTCTGGCTGAAATTAGTGAAATTCGTTACTAACTTTCATAAATTCAATAAAGTTATTAAAAAGTATTTTAGCAATAAACATTATTTTATGTTTTCTTCAAAGGATTGATATTCATTTTGTGGCGTCATTATTAATAAATGAATTAAAAAATTACTTTGTTATAACTACTTTATTAATATACACAGATATCTATACATACGAGTATACCAGCGATGCTTTCTTCACCAGGAAGGATTGATGAAGAAAGCATCGTTGGGGTTGCCATAGCTCCACTGACTCCAGACGGTTGGGAGCAGTTAGGACAACACAAATGCCACAAAAAATAAAACAGAAGAAGAAAAAAACACTGTCTAATTTTAGTGTTATAGACTATATCGATGGTTACAGATTATTAATTCAATAAAATTTAACCCAAAAAAATACATACATGCATGCCACATACGCTGTAAGTACTTGCAAATACCTATTACAAAATTTTTATGCACAATGATACAACGTTATTTGTTAGCACTAACAAAACCTACTCTATTTTAATCCTCGCCGTAACTGAAACGGTTTAGGTTTTGACAGTGATTTACCACTTACAAAACCTACTCTATTTCAGTCTTCGCCATAACAAAAACGGTATAGGTTTTGTAAATACGTAGAAGCCGAGTCAAATTCAGATTCAGGAGTAAATTCGTAAAAATACGACAAAGTATTTTTGTGTAAATCTAAATTTTCAAAGCTTGGCGATTGAGTGGCAAGCGGCGGATTACTAAATTTCACATGAATACTTCTGAATTTGATTTTGTGCTTTCAATTAATAAAAATAACGGCAGATTACAGTAGTTGTCGGATAATCGAGCGACGGATTACTGAGGGTGAACTGATGTTTTTTTTTGTAAATAATTTCGTATTTTATACAATATTTTGGAAAAACCATTTACTTAAATAGGGAAAATTTGTTCCGATGTTAACAAAACGCAGATAAATATGAAATTTGAAATTGCATTTATTTGTATTCAGACATTAAAAATCTCAAAACAATAACACATGTTATACTTTGTTAAGTTTTTTTTTTATATATTTACTCAGTCTCTTCTGAAAAACTTGTGCCGCTGTGATAAATTAGGAAGGAGGCCAAGAAAATCGGGTTTTGAATGGAACCATCATTCTGTGAGGCCATTAATCCATGTCCAGAGAGGACATATTTACAACATTAAAAATATTTATTTTTAAAGGACCGCTTGGGTATTTTTGGCCGGTAATAGCTTGCGAGTGGCAGTAGGCAGGTTATTTTATCAATATTTTGCATCTAAAAACACACCAGAGATTGACTTCAAAGAAGTTTGATCTATGCTCATAACTCATAAATAAAACTTTTTTACTTAGTTTCAATACATTTCTCTATCTATTAACAAAATAACAAATTACAAGGCTAATAAGACCATTCAGGAAGTTTTTCGTAGTCCTCCTCACTAGGGGTTCCTGTGCTTGGGCGGACTAGGTTTTATTTAAAATTTCAACACTAATTATTTTAATTTTCTACTGCATTCTTTTCAAAATCTGTTCTTTGATTTCTATGAACCAGGTTTTGTTTTGGTTTTTGTAATTATTTGCATAATCCGTTTATTTTGTAGCTGGTGGAAGTGAAATATAGAGCTTAGTGGGAAGATAAAATAAATCTAGAAAGAGTTACGGAAATGAGAGATCTCGGCATTATAATGAATGCGAAACTAATTTTCAATGCTCACATTCAAGAAATTGTAAATAAGGGTATGAAAACTTTAGGATTTATATTAAGAACAATAATTTTTATAGAATCGTAGTAATAAAATTGTTGTACATATCCCTAATCAGAAGTTTCATAGAACATAATTCCATAGTGTGGTGGCCCTTTTATGAAATACATATTCATAATGTAGAAAGAATTCAAAGAAAATTTTTACATTTCATAAATTTTAAAGTTAACATACCTTAGAGCACATAAATTACTTATCGTTAATGAATATTTTAAATATTCCAACATAAGAAAATAGATGGAAAATTAACGACCTAATCTTTTTATTAAAATTATTAAATCGTAAATTCGATTGTTCTGAACTCCGGCATTTAATCAACCTATACATATCTGAACGAACTACAAGCCAAACATTAATATGTTACATATGTATATCCCGTTCTAACTACAGTTTTTATTCCCCAATTCAAAGTTTACACAGTCCTGGTAACAAATACTTAAATGATATGGATGTATTTGACAATAGTCTGAACTTTGCGAATTTCAAAAAAAGTATGAACGAATTATTTCTACCTAGTTTATAAATTATTGTTAACTACAACTTTTTACATTATTTACTTATTTGTTATTAATGTTAATATTGACTATGTGGATATTGTTTTATTTTTTTTCTGTTACTTTATATTCCTGTGTATTTTTAGCTTTGGTACAGTTTTTTTTTCCTTTTTCTTATTTCAAGTGTGATTAACTTTTGTGCATGTTTTCAATTTTTACTTTTTATGTGATTTAAAAATGATGTACTTGTATGTAAAAGACCTCTGGGCGTTTAAATAATACACAAATAAAAGATATTTATAGTTCCTCTGTCCAAAAGCAGTTTTAAATTTGGCTATATTCATAATGTCATTCTGGTTAGTTCTTGGCTGTGAAAATTAAGTTTCTTTGGTATTTTAGATTTAAAAAAATGTTTGATTAAAACATTCTTAGCATAGATATTTTGGATGTTAGGGACTGCAAAAGACTTAAAGATTTATTTTGTTAGCGTTCTTTTGGGGGCTTTAAGGATGGTCTTTATGATACGATTTGTGGTTGCCGATCCCCATCCTAATATACCATATTCAAGGCGGGAGTGGCCTGGCGGATAGTAAACTTAATATCATTTTGAGATAAAATGTTGGTAATATTTTATTAAAAATATTTGTATTTTGTAAGTTTCCTTGTAATACCATTTATGTGAATGGCCCACCGAAGATTTATGTGACCAATTTAGATAAACTCTTTCGACTTCCAGGCTCCATGAAATTGATTATCTGCTGCAGAAAAATTTTCGATCTTTTTTCATCAATTTCACCCAAATTAAGATAAAATTTACCTTATTTCGGACACATTGACACAACCACGACACACTTCTATCTGTTAATCTCATCAGTGATTAGACATACGAGTATATATAAGAATATATATTTTTAATGATCAGAAATTCAAGAAAAATGTTTAAAACACGACTTAGTGGTTTCTCTAAATACGATCACGTAACCTAACGACTGATTGGCTATGCATATACCTACCTATGGGCGGTTATATGCGTAAAATATGGGTAAAGATAAAACCACACTACAACTCTCAAACAATTTTATTTAAAAAAATTAGAATAAGCATCTCCAGTCCACTTTTTTTATCAATGTTGACCTACTAACGTAAATACAATATAAATACAATATATATAAATACATATTTATATAATTTATTTGTAATTTTGTTTTCATAGTTAAATTGATTCTGAAAACAAAATCTTTTTAAACCTGCCAAAACGGCTGGAATCCGAGCAGTAAAAGGCGAGAGAGGTGTGTGACGTTACACGGAATGAATTTGCACAGAAGGATTTTACGCCCAAACATCCGCGTGATGTCAGAAGCCGCCAATCCAATGATGCCAACCAAACAGGGCGTTTTGATGAGACGGTGTTTTATTAATTTTTATATAACGATTTATAAATTCTACGTATATTAAAACTTACCTATATATTCAGAATCGACGTTTGTTGATCTATAATCTACTCGTATATGAAGCCTATAATAATGTTAATTATTACCCTGTTTGAATTTTTTTTCAAATACATATTGTTAATAATCAATCACTTCCCAAAATTTCGCGGAACTACCCTGAGACACGGTGTATGGGTATATAATGTACGAGTATATGCACAAAAGTATTTAGTCCAGTGAATCAATTTCGTAATATTTGGGTATTGATAAAATGGCTAACACAATTAATCTGAAGAAATCATCTTTCATGCACTAAACACCCTTGGGCTAAATTCCGTTGAAAGAAGAAAAAGAATGGCTGTTTTCCAGAACATCTGGCTTCCGAGAAACGTGTTTACAAACACATGGCTATTGAGAGACGCTGCGGGTATTATGCAAAGCTGCTGAAACATTAGCGGGGATATGTTTACTCTCTTGTCCGGCTTCCAAATTCATTACTTGTTGATATGGCTTGCGATATCTCCATGGCAAATGAATTCAACAACTAAACTTGTGTTTTTACATTACCTCATAAAATACCGTTGGGGTGTTTCGCTAATTCAAATGTTACATCGTCATCAAATGGCGCCATTTTCTTTTTTTTGACGTTTGATTCTAGGTCCCCAGCTTTTGAAGAAATTGACATCAGTTGACAAGCATAACAACATGATAGTAGTGTTTTTCTCCTGATCACAATTTGTTCAAAGGCTGAAACGGAGCTTATGGAGCTCGAATTAGTATTTAACGGAAACTTTCAAATAAAAAAAAAAACTCAATGGCGCTGATTTACCGTTTGATGACAATGATTAGAATTTCTGTGAAAAACCGCAACCTCCCATTGACTGTTTTAATTGAATCACGTACCTTGGCATTTAATTGTAGATATTTATTATGTTGGAACTACGAAATGTCATTACTGAGGCAACACCAAGCAAAGTCAGGTCTTTGAAATGTTTTCTTCACATTCAAATGTTTTCACATATTCGCATTTAACAATTCATTTTAAAGAAACAATTCAAATTATCATAAATACATATTAAATTATAATATATACATATTGTTTAAATTTATATTTTTTATCTGTGATTTTCATTTTGTTATTTTATTTATTTAACATCTAATACATACAAATTCAGAAATAAAAATAAATGTCTTTCTGTATAATTATCTTCCTTCCGTTAAATAATAAAACAAATTTAATACATAAAATTTTCTTAGACTATGATGTAAATCATCTGCTTTCGGAAAGTACCACTAATTTTTTAACACCTTTTAGTTAAATTTAAACATGTTGCTATGGTTATCTTTTTCTTTTCTGTGTCTTTTCGGTTTCATTTTGGGAGTTGTTATCTTATCTTTAATGATTCAAAATATATTACAATGAGGTTTATAAGCTTCAATAAGTTATTCCAAAATGAAGAAAACGTATGCATTTGGACCATTACGCTTTTTAAACTTACTTTATTTTTTTTCTTTTCCTATGAGCTCTATCTTTGTGTTGACATTTAAAACCTTTTAAACTATCACAGCGCCTTCAATCTTTGTCTGCTTTTAAATCTCAAAATATATATAGGTTGGAGTATTGGTTAGAGTCGATGCGTACATATACTTTTACGGTTGTGTGTAAATGTGTTGGTATCTGTAAATGCTTTCGGCAGCGATACCCTCGCAATGCCTTTTTGTCTTGCTTATGCCTACTTATTGTTATTAGCGAGAAAGGGACAACAAGTGTAGATATACGAGGATTAACATGACTTTGAAATTGGAAGCATTTCTTAAAATGCATCAAAATAAAATAAAAATGTATCAAAATAGTACCTACCTAGGTGAAAACCTTATACTCCACTGACGTCATTTGCTCTATGTTTACTTTTTTTTTAAATTTGAATAGGTACTATATGACTTTGTCAAGTGTATTCGTGTGAAAATTCAGTTTTTTTTCTGAATATAATTTTCCCTCAGAATCGAAAAAGTCGCGGCTCTCTCAACAACAGCAAAGAATCGAAAAGAAGAATAGAAATAAAACTGTATTCGAAATATTTTTATTTGTGATTTGTGTTGCGGCAGGTGGTGACATAAATGATCGTTATGTGCATTATTTTGACAATCTTGTATTATAATCTGAGTGAACGCACGTTTATAAGATCCTCGGGTATGGGATGGTTTATGTTTATATGCGCATTCAAAATATACCTACTAAATAATATCATATATTTTAGGGTACCGAATTCGATGAATAATATTATAAAAATTATAAACACTCACACACTTATGCATAGGTAAAGCAATGGCTTCATAATATTGTCATAAAAGATCTTTTAAACGTGAGTTGACTCTACCACCAAACAAATAATTAAGCAAGTAAGTACCTACCCAACATGTAAATAATCCAGTGACCTTTGACTGATTTATAGCTTGGCAATAAAATATAGACATTATTTAATAAAGTGGAGATACATTTTTTCATTAATATGGCAACACCAAGCTTCTAACTACGTCTTTAAAAATTTGTTCCTAATATGCCTTCCACGCGACTGGTTTGCCCGATACTAAAATTCGATTATCCGGTCGTCCTTTCCTAAAGTTGGTAGACTTGACATTAAGAATGGACGACCGGATGTTCGAACCTTTCGACGCCATGCCTTTTTTTAGTATTGGGCCACCCGCTTGTGTGGAAGCCATTTAACATTCACATTTGACAGAAACAATGCAAAACTTCATAATTCGTTTTTACGCATTTTTTTACTAATTCGTATTTTTGATCTCTGAATTTGGTTTGGTTTTTGTTTATTTATCTAAAATCTATTATTTCGATACATAAATTTCAGAAATACAAAACATCGCCCTTTCCGGGTAATTGTCTTCCTTGCAAAGCGTTAAATAATAAAATAAAAAGTTTGAGTAAACTCGTTTTAAAATGTGATGCAGATTCAGCTCCTTTCAGAAAGTACCACTAATTTCTGGACACCGTTTGGTGAAAGTAAAAAACATGCACTTGGACCGTTGTGCTTTTTAAAACTTACAATAATCTTCATATGATCCATCTTAGTGTTGTCATTTAAAACGTTTTAAACGATCGCAGCGCTGTCATTTTATAAATTAACTATAAATTGTCAGACTGTACGGTGTTTTCCAGAGCAAGGGTCGGTTGTCGTTAGTCGTTACCCTTTTGTATGAAAAAATACACAAAACGCTCTTCTCGAGTTCCTACTTATCTAATTATAAAAATCCCAAGCTTACAGTTTTTTTTATCGGGAACATTCGATATAGTTATTATTGCGTCTATGTAAAATTCCAAAAAGCGTTACGAACTGCTCGCCATTGCTTTCTGGTATAATACAAATTTACAGGGAAATGATAAATAATTAACAAGTAATATATTTTACCCATTTTCCTGCATAAAATATGCATACGCAACTCGGAATCTAGTTAGATTCTGAGTAGTTACTGCATATATTATTGACTGTAAATAGGTAAAACCCCTCAAGCCTCAATTTTTGGGTATGTTACTTTTAAGTGGTGTAAGATAATTTTCAATTGACAATATGGTAAAACCGTTTTTTTACGTTTATTTATTGTGTTTAGCGAAAAGGGGGATAGCAAAAATGTGTATACTGTCTGATATATTAATAATATTTTAGACAAAAATTGGGGGCGCTGAGATCGTTTAAACAGCTTTAAATGACAACACCAAGATGGGTTATAGGAATGAAAGTATGTTTTAAAAAGCACAATGGTCCAAGGGATTTTTTTTTATTTGAACCAAACAGTCTTCAGAAATTAGTGGTACTTTCTGAAAGGAGGTGATTTTACAATAATGACAAATTGTCAAATTTATATTAAAACTTTTTTTATTATTAACACTTTACAAAGAAGATAATTACACGAAAAGGTATTTGTTTGTATTACTGAAGTGTACTTTTCAAAATACGCATTTATTAGATGTTAAATCAAAATAAAACAACATCTAAATCGCAGATCAACAACATAAATTTAAAAAATACGTAAATATAAACGAGTTGTGTAGTTTTGGATTGTTTCTTTAAAATAAACTTGTCAAATTCGAATGCGAAATTCGTTGAATGTGTAGAACTTGTTTCAAAGACAAAGTGAGTTTTCTACTTTTTATTGCCAACCTGCATAATATACATACCTTCCAATTAAATACTTTTTTTTTCAATTTCGTTAGTAGATGCTTTCAGTGTGCGACTCTGACTGCGACAAATTCCTACCTATAACTACTACGCATATAATTTGAAATATCTTTTTGGGGATTCATAAAATATTCCATGAAACTTTGCTATTTTTAAAGTATTTTTTCACAAACTAAACTTATGGCGCTAGGAGTTGTGAGTAACATCGAACTATTTTTATAAAACACTTTAAAAAGCACTCGGGAAACAGGCCGTTGATAGGTCCCATCTTCAGAGATTTCCCGAAATAACAGGCGAAGGATTAAATATACAGTTCTTGAGTGATTTTACTGTCTCACTGAAGTTGAACAGCAGATTCCCAGCTAATAATCCGGCATGTAGTGCGAAAATAAATTCCACACAGGAGATCTAAAAGTAATTGAGTCGTTAACGTAATAGAGCAATACCTTGTTGTTAGGAGTACGAAAATACGATCAATTTGTGGTGGTTTTCTGTTAGTCAAAGTATATCGTAAATATCACAGTTATTTGCGTTGACTTGGCAGTGGTCTGTTGGAACTAAACGCAACAAAGGTCAGCTTGAGTGTATTTTTATTTTGCGTTGACCACCGATGACCTGAATGTTCATAAGTAGGAGGGTACCTACCTACTTTTCTTTCGGATGTACATTTATAGCGGCTACTGGGGATTCTTAGTCCGATTCGTACCTACTTACAGCCGACTATACCATTGAGAGGCGCGAGTGGGGAGGGGAAGGAGATAGGGAAGAGGAAGTACCTCACTAGTCAGATCTGGTCACAAAACACGGCTAAAGTCATTTCAAACAACGTTTCGATTCTGAATTATTATTATTCTGAGTATCGTCAAAAACAAACCACTGCTTGCTATGCTTAGCGAAGAACTCCTGGACGACGAGAGCTGAGTGTGAGGTGGCATTGTCGTGATGCAAAATCCAGGTGTTGGCGATCTCCTTTCGAACGCGGCGAATCCTTTCGAACATCCGTTTAAGGACGAACACTCAGACTGCAACACTTCCCTCACTTTCGTGACGTTGTCATCAGTTTTGGAAGTTGACGGTCGTCCAACGCGCACATCGTCTTCAATTGATTCAATTTGGAATTGTTTGTGCCACTCGTAAACCCTTGCATGTGACATGGCTTCATCTCCGAAGGCTTCCCGAATCATGGCCAGGGTCTCGAAACTGTTTTTTTTCAGCCGAAGAATTTGATGGCTGCCCACTGGTTCAGAAAACGTTGCATCTTGATTTCCGACGTGACGACAAAACACACTTTGCGAGGATCACTGTGCTAGCTCTACCATTGCTCGGAGAGAACTGATTTGGGAGCGCGTTTGGTAGCTGCGACTCCCCCTACCATCCCCACCACTCTAGCGCAGTCAGGAATTTTTTTCTCGATACTTTTGCTTCAGACCCTGTATATTGCGAGGTTCTCATAGAACTAATTTGATTTGAGTATAGGTGGTTTTCGTTGTGCAGGCAGTTCCTTTGAGGACTAGGGGGGCACGAGCGACTTTTGTCACAGAAACAGTTGCGTGACTGTTTCAAAATTTATTACAGAATGTCATAAATGTGTACGCACGTGGCGACTGACAATAGGGTGACTTTTTTGGATTTGAGAGCATTTTGAAACAGTGACGAAACTGTAGCCGTGACAAAAGTCGTCGTGCGCGCCTGGCCTAATTTTTCTAATGTATCGTGCAGAACACCATTCGCATATAATAACAAAAATACTATTTTCATTTACAAATGAAAAGCCCGTCAAGTGAAATTAACTAAAGTTTTTAATTATTTCTATGCCCTTTAACATCATTCTTATGATTCCCATTAAAATGTTGTCTTATAATCCTACTTCCAAAAGAAAATGCCTCTGTTTTACCTTTTAATATAACAACGTATTGGTCTACACGAGTTAACCCAGTTTTATGTACCGAGCTCAATAAAATTTTAATACAAATAATATAAGTTTTATATGACGATTAACAAAATTAACACTGTCATGTATTATATAGGTGATATGAAAAACGCAAAGATATTTTTTTTTATGTGTAAAATGTATTAATGTGTTGTTTATTTATGTGTAATAGTGTTAATTTGTATATAAATATATTAATGTGTTATTATATTAGAGTGTAATTACACTAGTGTTTAATTGTATTACTATGTAATGATATAATACTGTGTAATTACATTGCTGTATTACATTATTGTACTCTATAATTTTATTAAAGTGTAATCAAATTACAATGTAAGAATATAATTGTCAAATTATATTGCTGTGTTCTTATATCACTGTGTTATTAAACTGTTATATTAAAATATATTATTGTGTCATTATGTTTATATATAATCACATAAATGCGTAGTTATAAAAAAATGTGTAATTACATGAATGTGCAATTATGTACCTAAATGTGTAATATATTATATTATTGTGTTATTATTTATTATCAATCATACGTAATAGTTAATATCTGGGTATTAAAATATTTGTTATGTATAGTTGTTGGGAATGTGATAAATAACATTATTACCTTTACAAAAGAGTTGATTTTTTAAATTTGGTTTGTTATTAACCGCATTTCATTACTGAGGACGTTTTCTTTGTCTCGGAGTGCGAATTGGCACAAGACACAAATAATTATAAGAAACAAAAATATGACAATCTCTCTTCGCGCATCTCTCGGGAGCATCATTCCTATGACGCAGGGAGCGGGTAACTACGTAATTATTTTTCGTAACTTTTAAATAATTTGGCAATGCATAATGAAACCATCTCACAGGCGAATTAAAACAAACAACTACTATTTCAGCCTCGTCAGTAAAAGGCCGAAACATCGTTCCAGTGAAAATCAGCGTCTGCAGAAGATGCTTTCATGTTTACGGATTCAAATAATATTATCTTTTTGTATTGAATTTTTTGTTCTTGTAATTGAAATGTATTTTCTAAAACAAATGGAATAATGCAGATGTCCCGGTGAATTAAGTTTGTAGTACCTAGGTGTTCACTGTCATAGGAGAATAATCACGGGAAAATTACTGTTGTGTTAACCCTCTCAGACCTAAATTAAAACTGACAGTGACAAAACATATTTGATTCTTGATAACAGTGGCGTGCAGTCCATAAAGGCTGAAAAGCTGTGCCTACCCTAATAAAAATGGACCATAAGAAGAAATTATATACAAAATTCAAAATACCACAAATTTCTAAGAAACATGTTTTTTTTCCACGAATTTAGTAAGCAGTAAATGCAGTGCCGGTTCAACCACATCTAGCGCTCAATGCACTAAATACCGAATACGCCCCGCAATAGGTCGTAATAAATTCATAGAAAAACAGACTCTTGCGCACTTCATGTTCATACGAATCATAAGAAATTGCTGCACAAACCAACGTCGCATGCACAATTCGGCGCCCCTAGCGAACGCCTGACGCATTCAAATGTTGCCAGGTAAAATATAGCCTTGTAATTATCTCACATTATGAGTATTTTTTACAAGAATTAGGGAAAAAATATTATGTGAATATCTGATTTTTTACATGAATTAGGGAATATATATGTATAATATATGTGTAATATATGTATAATATATAATATAATGTATAATAATATAATGTATAATATAATGTATAATATATGTATAATATATAATATATATGCACGTGTGACAGATCCGGAGATGATAAAATGGAAAATTTCAATATTCAATGCACAATTCTTACCCGGGACCTGAATAACCACACACAGCCTACCTTTGATCACACGGCATCGCACGCCACTGCTTGATAACCATTTAAAATTATTAGAAAATGTTGATGTATGTAGATTTTATAAGTTATCGCTAGTTTATTTATTTATTGTTTTTGAACATTTACAGAGTATTAACATATTCATATTTATAAAATTAGCATTGGGAAGTGCGTAAGTGTTAATAATTTAGTTATGATTGTTCACAGGATTTATTTTTTTTTTCACTTGGTACTCTTGATGCTCAATTTAAAAAATAGAACATAAAGCATAATACTTGTATTATCTGTATTTTGATACAGAAAAAGAAGAAAAAAAAAGCAAGTTCTTCTTCTTCTTCGTATGGGTGGAGGAGAGTTGGTGGAGGCCATAGTGGGATGCTGAGGTTATTCAGCCAGTCGACGGCATCGGGAGTCACTTTGTTCAGCAGACCCATTCTTCTACGATGTGTTCTGTTGTTTGAATATGTTCACATTCACAAAGTTCAGAATCCTATAGGCCCCATTTATGCATGTTAAAACATTTACAATAACACCATAATGTATAATAAACATAATATAAGATATACAAAGAGAAAAAAATAAAGCAAGTTACAGTATTTCTAATAACACCACTATTTTCCATAAAGTAAAAATGGCTGTGTATAAAGTTTTCTATATCGACACATTCTATACCAATGTACAATCCATACATTTTTATAAATTTCTGGAGGATTTGTGCTTTAAATCTACAGTAACAATTTAATTCATCTCATATTCCGTCTGTATACCCACCAACAAACAACTCATTTCAATATTTATAAGGATTTGAATGAGTTTTTTTTACATGAATACCGCACAAGAGTTCCAACTGCTCCCAACCGTCTGGAGCCAGTGAGACTATGGCATCCCCAAGGGGGGAATGTTGTGAGGCTGAAGGTATTGGGGAGGGGAAGGAGAAGGGGAGAGGAAGGTGGGTAAATACCTGGCTATTCAGATCTGGTCACCAAACACGGCTAAAAGCCATTTCAAGCAACGTTTCAATTCTGAATGGTGGTCTTTCAGCAGGGTGATACTGAGAGTATCTTCCACTCTAGAACTTGCACAAATATACTATATTATTTTTTAATTAATTAACTGTGAAACAACACAAATTAATTAAATAAAATTTATTGCGCACGCCGGGATTTGAACCCGCGACTTTTGGATTCGACCATGGAGGCCGTCAAAGGCCGTCTGTGAGCACGTATTACGTTTCGTTTATCCTTAATAGGAACGGCTGCACGGCCTGTTTGACGCAAAACTTAATTGTGGATTTGAGGCCAAAATACTTACCTAAACCTAATAATCTCTTTGTCATCAAAAAGTATAGTAAATATGTAGTAATTGAAGAATTTAATTTTTCGAGATTTTAGAGGCAACTTTAACAATTATTTGGGTGCTAACGGTGATTCTTAAAAAAAATTACACCGTTTACTTTGAATATATATAATGAAATATAAGACAAAAAAAAAATTTAAAATATTAATATAAGGATTAGGGTGGACTAAATTAAAAACGACCAATTTACGTTGAAACACCGTACATAATTTAAAATATCGACCCCAAAAAAGTTTTTTTTTTAAATGTGTTGTCTTTACATTTTTAATTACGTATTCATATTTATAATATTTATATAGCAAATATGATAATTAAAAATTTAAAAAAAAAATACTGTAAATCTGCAAATAAATTTCTAAGGGGCCTATAAAATTATGAAAATTATATTTTTTTCATGGCCTATAATACTTCATTATTTAAAACAAAAATAAATAAAATACTTCTCATCCGTACTAGATATTTACTAAACCTTCAATAAAAAAATATATCATTCAGTTTGGATGGGTATTTTGGCATCAAATCCAAAATTAAGTTACGTATGCAACGGGCAGCGCAGCCGTTCCTCTTAGAATACAAAGGAATGCAGTGAGAAGATAATAACAATTATTCAATATCAAAATGAGAAACGTTGTGGCAGCTGTATCTCAAAATAAAACATTACGTAGACATTTTAATTCTACGTTTTTTTTTGACATGGATAAAAATAGCTGTAGCCAATACCTCTCTGTCTCTTGTAATTTAATAATAATAATAATACTTGGATGACTTGTACAGCGCCGCTTTTGTGAAAAATCACCCCAGGAGCGCTGTACAAATACTACTTGATAAGGTTTATCTTATTATGTACAGACTAGTTTTTGCCTATTGCAGTCCTGAAATTGGTTGTGAGTAGTTGTGTATGTGTGTTTAAATGTGGATGAAGCAAGGAGTGTGTGTGTTGGAAATAATTTTTAAAACGAATATTTAGAAAACAAAATTATACTCACCCTCTTACCCCTACTCCAACTCCTACTCCTACTCCTACACCTACCCTACATCTACCCTACATCTACCCTACATCTACCCTACATCTACCCTACATCTACCCAACTCCTACCCTACATCTACCCAACTCCCACCCTACGACTACCACGATTAAGTATTTAAAGAAAATGAAAAGAAAAAACTTTCAATGTTAGCTTTATCTCGACAAATGGGGCCTAGGAGTTGGTTGCCAAATTTTTAATTGCCCGAATCACGTTGCGTAGGTGAAGGCGCTCAGTTTGATACCCATATCGGCAACCCCTACCCCTACCCCTGATCTTACCCCTCTTCCTACCCCGACCCCTACCCCACCACTAGTGATTTTATTTCAATAAATGTGTTTTGCGTAATATTTTCCCTTAAAAATATTAGCCACATCTCGCAAAAATGGGCCTAGGAGCTAACTGCTATAAATTTTAAAAAAAGTCAGAGAAAAAATTGTCGTTTTCTATCAATAAATGCATTTTTAATATTTTTTTTCGTTCACCGAATTATTTGCTCCTTGTGTATTTCAAATGAATATTGCAATATTAATCGGGTAGGGTATTAATAATGGCGCCGTGTAAAATCGCCTACGCATTAAAAAAATCGTAATTTTATTCCAAGAAATTCATTTCTTTTAAATATTATTAAACCATCAAAGCATTTTTTCGCACTATCCCGATAGGTTGCTCTTAAAACTTGGGTACCTACGCGAAAATTAAATTCGAATGCTTCAGTAGATTACGTTTTTGGGTAGGTACTTTTGTAATATTGCACTTGCCTACAAACTATCCAATAGAAAAGCGGAATCGGCGGGAAGGGAAAAAATGTCATTTTTGCTGATTTTGGAATCGTCAAAAGTTTGATGGAATATCCTGAGATATTTTTCAAGAAATGCGGCCGAACTGACCAATTATAAACCTTCCGAAATCTGTTTTAGTAAATATTGTTTTAGTAATATATCCTGCTATACTTTGAATATTGTTTGACTTTGCTACAACCATCGCCTTTTCCCGCCATTGGATATCCGACCCAGCAGAGTTCACCAATTTACAAAAGTAGTCCACACAGAATTTATCCTCCTTACAACGGGAATGCATTCTCGCGGTTGCCTGGACAAGGCCCACCACTACTGAAGCTGCAGACAAGTAGCGGTTACAACGACTTGACCGGTACCCTATTTTATAGTCTATGTACCGTAAATTGAAATAAAATGTATTCAATTTCAAACATACATATTTTTAAAAATTTGAATCCCAATCATTGTACGAAGTGTATGATAGATTTAACATATTTAAACCCCGCGTGACAATTCTCCATAATATGGAAGTATGAAACCTGCAAGGAACTGAGATGGCACTTATGAAGCTAGCAAAGAAAAACGATCTATTTGGATTCTTTTGCAATCCAAATAGATCTTGGATTGGTTCAGAAATATCATTGAATTTGAAACTCGGGCGGATCATGATGATGGTTAAAATACCAGCGAATTGAAGCCAGAATATGAGGAGTGTAATCAATTATGTTTTTTTTTTTTTTAATTTTTGTTACTTGCTGATTCTGTTTTATAACAATTTTCAATACATATTTTTTTTCTCCCTTATTTATTTATTTTTATTATACGCCCATCTGGTCCTTTACATGGATTTTAGAACATAATATAAAGAGGTATCAAATATTGTAAATACTTAGAGATTTTAAACCATAAAGTAATGAACAATTTTTTTAAACGTTCAACCTTCCAGCGGGCGCGCTGTCGTAAAATTTACGAAAAATGCTCCTTATCGGTTCCCCCCCTCTTACCATTTAGTCACAAGCGTCAAGCTTCGAGCTATTCGAGGGTCAGTGTCTCTCTAAACTACAGACGTACCAGATGTGCTTAGAAGTTTTTTGTTATTCATTGATATTTGGAAATTTTGCGACACGCGCTTTAAAGTGTAAGTATATTAAATAAAGTAGTTTTTTTCTATTTATTTCGCATTTATATCGGTTATTTTTATACAGGGCGAGTGGTGTGAAAGTTCTCGCGCTCCTCTCACCACGAGCTCTCGAAATGTTGTGACTAAACCGGAGCGCTAATGTGAAATGGTAAATAGATACCCCCCGCTCAGTATATACGAAGCCCTACCAGGTGTCTTTGATTGGTCGGCGCTCAGGCCTAATAACCGTACAGCAATTCCCTAACATTTATATAAAGAAAACATCATTTACATTGCGAAAACTTGATGACGTAAAATTTACGACAAGCGCTCGCTCAAGGAAAATTATTCAGCGCGCCCGCTGGAAGGTTGACCATAATAAAAAATAGAAAACTAAACAATATTATAACACAAATCATTAAGGGTCCAGTATAAGACCGCGTATTCACCGCCGTTAGGAATTTTAGGCCTCAAACTTAAAACCACGGACACCGCGATCCGGCAGCAGGATTGGGGAAATGTGGATAATGTAGACCACGGCGGATTAAAAAAATGTTCAGCGTATTGATGCAATACGAAACAAAAAACATTTGCTCTATATTTTTTTCGTTTATTCGCTGTATAAAAAAAAATAAATAGAAGCTTGACAGACTTAACTTAGCATCTGTTGGTAATAGGATAGGGTAACTGATGAGAATATGTTTTTTTCAATTTATATATAATAATACCAATTTTGACAGTGAAGGGGTAATTTTTCGGTGAAGGTTAATTAATATTTTTTAAAGTAGGATAAAGATTCTACAATTTGAAATGAAGAAAAACTTTCTTTGTTATCATTCTTCGCATTTGATTTCAGTTCACTTCCAAACACTTTAATTCCGATTTTGAACCAAATCGGTAGAGAACTCAAAATTTAAAATGACCATCGAAATTACTCAGGTTGACATTAAATTTGACTTCAGCACCCCCCTAACATGACTTACGCCGCTTTCTAACCAAATCGGTGTGAATATCTAGAAATTCAAAATAGCCGCTAAAACTATGGATTTTGATAGGCACAGATCGGCATACTTATATATGCAGTCAGGGGCGTCAAGATTGTAAATTATATGGGCACAAAAATGTTAAGATTTTAAAAATAATTCGTTCATTCATTAGTTTTGCTGTTGACCGCCTGCAAAGATCTAATCTTGTAGATCTGTACCACGTCCGTCAGTTTTTTTCCAGTGCGCAGGTCTTTTATATTGTGCCGTATAATAAATTAATCACTTTTTGGACCATCTTAAAGAACGTTGCAAAGAAATGTGATTACAACAAAAAAAAATCGAAAATACGTAATTCCTACATTCCGGTGGCAGTTTAACACCTCTCTTCCCAGCTATTCGTCATAAAACAGACAGAAATATCGAATTTCAAATCGACGTCCGCTCGCTCTGAAGGACTTCTCACAACTGATTTACTCCGGCGAAATAAATCGTTTTATCAACAATCGCGCGGGCCAGAAATTGTCATACGTTTTTTGTATGACGGAACTGAATTTAAAAATTCCTGAACTTTGAGGGAATTACAGTGAAAATCTAGATTTACTGAATTATTTTCAATAAACGCTTTTGGTTCTTGATCTTATTTACTCTGAGATTGTGGAAGGATTTTGATTAAATATGTTTGTAATGGGTGCAGTTAACATAACGGCGAAGGCACTGTCGAGCGTTTTACTTAAAATTACTGCAGGTATTTCATATATAATATAAAAGGTTACAGTTTAAGAATTTACGTCACTGAAAACCTTAGACACTTTCGTAACTTTCGGTTAAGAATTTGCAGATAAATTATGTGTTGTATTGCTTACGTTAGCATACTGCGAAGTGACGTTTAGCGCCTTATTTGAGTCTTCCCCCTTAACGCTACATTATCCAAGCTACAATACTACATATTGTAGGATTCATCAAAGTGCTGGTGTAGATGACGCTTTACTGTATACATGGAGTCGGCAAATATATCAACAATACCTCCAAACTTGTTGCCCGATCATACGTACTATTGGTCAATGAATGAGACTGATAGTTGGTTGTATAAGTGTTGCAGAAAAATGTTACAGTTTGTCTTGTGTTCCCCGTCGGTACGTTTAATTTAATAGTGGCGAGGATGGCAGGGCTGTCAATTAGGTTGTTAATGATTCTATATAATACAACTAGGTCTGACATAATTCTCTTGTCAGACAGCGTAATCAGATGCAATTGATTCATCAAACTTAAATAATTAATATTTTCGATTGTAATTTTGAGTTAAAAATGTGTGTACCTAATAAATTTGTGCTGAACCCATTCTATTTTGTTAGAGTATACTTTATAGAAAGGGGACCAACTAGGTGAATTATACTGCACTTGACTTCTAACTAATGCAGTGTAGAGCATACTCATAGAATCTAAAGACTTGAAATCTATTAAAGTTCGGCAAAGGAAGCCAAGTATCATTAAAGCCTTGTTAGTTATATCGTTAATGTGTGTAATGAATGTCAAGTTTTCGTAGAATATTACACCCAGATCCGGAATTTGTGACTCTGGTGTTAATTTATTATTATTTAATATATATTCATAGAAGATGTGATAACAAGTTTTGGAAAATCGTATTAATTGACATTTCTAAATGTTCAAAAATAAAGCATTTTACTAGCACCATTCATGTAGTTGATTTAAATTAAATTGTATATGATTCTATATATATATAATCATATACATTTCTTTTTTTAATAATTTTAGGTCGTCTGTAAATAGTACGAACTATACATCTTTAAATTTGTTTACAATGTCAGCGCCCTTGAGGTGATTTTTCACAAAAACGGCGCTATACAAATCATCCAATTATTATTATTATTATTAATGAAAATTAAAAATAATATTGGGCCGAGGTGGGATCCTTGAGGAACCCCACTTGTGGCCTCGAATATGTACGATTGTACAGAATTAATCTTTACACTAAGTACCCTAGTACTAATGTAACTGACAATTCAGCTCAATAAAGTACCTTTGATGCCCAACAGTCGGAGTTTAGGTAAGTACGAGTATGTGATGTCGAACTATCATGTAAGAACATCGTATAACCGTCCTGCCTCTGAATATAAATAAATAAATAAATAATAGCTTATTAAAGCACCATGATTTATCAGCAGGAAGCACACTTTAATCCTTTGTACAAACTTTATGGGCTGTTTTCTCAAAATGGTGTTTCAACATATTCCCTGTTATTGCACCCATGTTTTCAATTATTAAAATACTAGTTACCCGTGAAAAATCTGAGAATATCACTAACCTTGACTAAAACTGAGAAATTTTCTTTCTACAGAATCAACAAATATGTGTTGCATTAATCCGCCTTATTCTATAGATAGGTAACACAAATAAATAATAACAAAAATTCTAATAATAAAAACAAAAAAAACTTGCAGAACTTAATAATGATATTATTAAATCATTGAAGATACTATAAACAACTCACAAAATGAAACATGAAACCGAAAATACACAGAAAAGAAAAAAAGATAACGGTAGCAATTGGGACTCGAACACAGGACCTTATGGTCTATCCGGGACCTTGCGCTCTAAACGGATTGGGGTAGTTTTTCTGTATCTTTTCGGTTTTATTTTGAAAGTTATTAGTATTATCTTCCTTCAATAAGTTATTTGAAAATTGTATATTATTAAATTTTACTTACTTTAAATCAAAAAAAAATAATAATAAATTGAGTTCTAAGAATTAAACACACTAACAATTATTTAAAATTTGAGGTGTTTAAATAAGAAATGGCGATATTCTTGTCTTGAGGATATTGTTATAATTCAAATTGGGAATATGAGATCGATAAAAATGACTAAGGAGCTCACAATTGGTAGAGACGTTGGTCCCTAGAGGATCTGCATTCAAGTCCAAGTTGCGACTGTTTTACGTGTCATTAAGAGTGTAAGAGGGCTGAGGAATATTTCCAAGTCGGTGACATTAGTTTTCCAAATTATCGCTATATCATCCGGCCGCTTTTTTAAATACTAAAATGGCGATATCTGGTATAATCCTAAGGGTTAATTTCATAACGCTACTTCTAATCTAATTCCGTCGCCTTCCGTCCACCCGTCATGTTTTAATGCATTGAGTTTACAAATAAATTCTTTGAGATTTTGTATTCTCGCTCGCAAAATATCCAGGGGTATGTAAGCTGTTTTGTGATCGGGTGCCCTATTATTTGAGATTTGGCAAAAAGCGAGTTAAAAGATTATCTTTTAAGTGGAAATAATTACGTTTTAATCGCAGATTGCTTATTTAAATAGGATAAAAGTGCATGTTTGCAGTTATTAAATACTTGAATAAATCGATAGTCATTATTTGTTGTCAAAATTATCATAAAGAAAAAAACACATTGTGTCATTGATTTCAGTAATAAAAAAAAAATTGATATGAAAAAAAAAACACCTCAAAGGCGGTGAACAAATATTAATTCCTAGGCTTACCTATTATATTTATAAACATATAAATTATAAAATTTTGTTGCGCACCTCGGTATTAAAACCTGCGACCTCCGGATTTGTAGGCGAGGGGTCGTCATAGTCCAGTCAACGAACGCCTGTGCCCCAAACATTGAAATTTGGAACTCCAGTGAAAAATATAAAGGTTTTAAAAATATGTATTCATATAGATCAGCAAACACCTATTCTGAATATATATTTTTATTAGAATTTATAAATCGTTATTTCAAGTGAATAAAAAATATCTCATCAAAAAACCTTGTTATGTTGGTACCATTGCATTTGGAACAAGGCCAACTATCCTTGCATTTGGAACATCTGACGTCACGTGCGCATTTTGTTTTTGGATTAGTATGGACATATTTATTTTCAATTTTGTTTTGTATTTTAAATAGGTATTTTTTTTAGTTTTGGGTAAATTTAAACTTAATTTGGGTGACTTTACGCTCTATAATTGTTGTCCAATATAAAAAAAAAACTATCGTTAGTGAAATAAAATCAATACGGATGTTATGATAATATTAATGCTCAATACTATTATTATTCTTTGAGTTAAAGTTTCTAAAAAGGTACATAATTTTATTACTTGTGTTTAGTTTACCAGAGTGGTAGATACTCTCAGTATCGCCCTGGTGAAAGACCACCATTCAGAATTTGAAACGTTGCTTGAAATGGCTTTAGTCGTGTTTGGTGACCAGATCTGAATAGCCAGGTATTCCCCACCTTCCTCTCCCCCTTCTCCTTCCCCTCCCCAATACCTTCAGCCTCATAACATTCCCCAATTGGGGATGCCATAGTCTTACTGGCTCCAGACGGTTGGGAGCAGTTGGGACTCTTGTGCGGTACTCATATAAAAAAAAAAAAAAAGTTATGGTTTACTATGAATATAATATAAAATTATGTAGGATAAAGATCATCCTTGTTTTAACATTTGATATTCTAACCTCAAAACCTACCGGCCATAGATTTGGAGCGTTTTGGCGGCCTTTGAAAAATTGAAACTTTGAAAATTATTTTATTTATGAAAACTAACTTTACAAAAAAAAACGAAATATACCGGTATTTAAGTTTGAACGTAATTATTGATTAAAAAAAATTGACTGGAGTTCCTTCTTGTAGGTTCTACTAAAACCATCATATTTCATAAAATAAAGTAAGTATTAGCAAAAAATTACTGCTTGAACTGAATCAACGCACTGCTTATAAAATTGACTAAATATACGTCAATAGTATTTTTAAACGTGTTACTGCAGGGTAACCAATTACAGTGACCACACAATGTTACACGTCGTTTTAAAGCTTATTAAATAATAATTGGATGATTTGTATAGCGCCGTTTTTGTGAAAAATCACCTCAAGGGCGGTTAAAGTTGTCAAATATGTTTGAAGTAGCTTATTTAGCTATTTTATAAAAAAAATAAAAATGGTTTAGTATAGATTGAGATGTATTCTATGATAACAAAAAGTTTTTTTTTTTTTTAATTTTGTATAAAGAAAAACATGTGGAGGTCGATTGGCGATTTTTGAAAATATCTCGTTTATAAACAGTAAGAAAAAGACATATTTGATTTTTAGTCGTGGGATAGAATATGCATGTACTCGTATCTAACTTTTTTTATGTTTTAATCATTTTTTAAGTGCTGTTATGGATGCAGGCGACTCCTAAAGCGCGCAAAAATCATAAGATATTGAAAAATCTCTCGTCCCTTCTTAAGAGTTCTAGATATTATATTCTTCAATGATTAAATATTACAATGAGGTTTATAAGTTTTACCTAGGGTCCTGAAAATGTTGTGTTATTTTTTTGAGAAAAGTGGTGTTATTTTACGGTTATTCGCGTTATTTTAGAGGAAATCGCTTTATATTAGGGAAAATGGGATTAATTTGCAGCAATAAAGGTGGTATTTTGAACAAAAGTGGTGTTATGTTCCCTTTTTGACGAATTTCGCGTAAAAATTCCCTTTATCGAAAACGCGAAAATTTCAGATCTCTAGTTATTCCTAATAAATTAAATTTACAAATAATGTTCATAAAACGTGTGAAGATTTTACGAATGAAATAATAATAAATGATAAATAGAGATTTTACGTCTTTGGCACGAGAATATCTGATTGGAATGCTTAAGGCTACTGCCCTCCAAAAATGAGAACCATAGTCGTTTGGCTCTTTTAACACGAGCATACGAAAAAACTCTCAATACAAACACGCCATTAATATTGAGCTCAAGTGTAAAAACATTGTATCGTTAAAGGAAGATGTCTGTCTTCATCGAGATTACGACATTATGTAGATTCTCAACGATCTGTTAATTAATTCTTCTCGCAATTTTAAATGATGTTGATATGTAAAAGATGTTGATTTTATAATAAACGTAGGTAAATTTAAGGCCAGTTGTTTGATCAGCGCCATTTTGAATATTTTGACATTTGAATTATCCCGCTGATTTTCGGTATGCCAAAAAAATCAAAATATCACTGACCGTCGATTTTATGAAGTTTTCCAAATCTGAATAGTTCTATACTTCATAGCCTTCCTCCTCC
Organism: Halesus radiatus; assembly: GCA_022606495.2. Taxonomy (NCBI): domain Eukaryota; kingdom Metazoa; phylum Arthropoda; class Insecta; order Trichoptera; family Limnephilidae; genus Halesus; species Halesus radiatus. The sequence goes on from JAHDVE020001309.1 coordinate 181,784, forward strand.
CCATCGTCATCTCCTCCTCACTCCCTTCAGCCTTACGACATACTCCAATTGGGGTTGCCAGGGTTTTTTCGAAAACGATTTGCACAGTAAGTTTTTTAAGTGGGTTTTTCGGGCTCAATTAGAAGAAAATGTTAGTGAGGGTACGATTTTAAATTATAAATTTTTAAAATCATTATGAAGATAAATTATAATCTTTACAAATTACTAATACATACATACTTTATTAGTAGTTAAACATTTATTAAGTACCATTTGACCTTATACTAACGTTTATTTATTCGATTTCAAAAAGTGTTCACAATTTTTTTTTGTATTGAAGATTTATGGAAAAATATAGTTAATTTAATATGAACAACAATATATCATAATATTGACTTATAGATTTTTTTATTATTTTTTATTACGCCCTATATGGGCTGTTGCATATATTTTTTAATTACAATAGTCGCACAGGTGCAAAACACATCACAGTAGGTACAATAGATAAAAATAGATAGCCTTCATGAAATACAAAAACTAAATATTTCATTTGTCTCACGAACAAATACAGGAATAACATAGTGTAAGTACCATTCCAAATAATTAGCTACAGAGGCGAATATTCAAAACATACCTCACATTCTCTGATACTTTAGACACGTGTCTTAATAATTGTTGAGGATGTATGCAATAATCGTCTTTTTGTATTTGTATTCCGAGCAGTTGAACATATCTACTATGTCTGAAAAAGAGCTTCCGCGTGAAGTCTAGGTACAAGAGAATTTTTTAATGACTTCGTTCTGAAATTATTGTTACAATTAAATAAAATTTTAGATCGAGTACTTCTAGTTGAAATAATAAATTTAATAAAGCTGACTATATCAGGGCTGTTTATAACACTATTAACAATTTCAAATAAAAATTTGAGAGTTTTAATAAATTTAGTTCTTTCATTAAGTAATTGTAATTTAGGTTCCTATGACCCTGATCCAGGCGGTTACATTTTCAACGTTGTTTTACAATCTCATCTCATGAATATTTCCTACTTAGTGTTCTTATTCTAGTATAGGGATATATTTTTTTTCATTTTATTACATAGAATCAACTCCTGCATTACTACAGCACCTACTTATATAAAAATGAAATAAAGTATAGTAATATTGTTAATTATTGTTTTCATATGTATATTTGTTGAAAAACCCCACTTTAGGTAAAAAAAAAAAACCATTCGGTTAAAATCATTCTAACCCTGCCATATTCCCATTGACTTCAGACGGTTGGAAGCATTTAGGACTCTTATGCGGTACCTATTCATATAATAAAAAATATATATAATGGTAAGCGGATCGTTTCCACCTTGAGTTTGCAGTCCTATATTTGTTGTGACTGTACCCAATAATATCAAACACGCATCCGATTCGCGCACCAACCCTTCCCTTACGGTGCAAGAAAATTCCTCGGTGCTATACACTCAGTGTACAGGGTACACATTTAGAATTTTGTAATTTGGTTAAAACTGAATAGTTTAAAATTATTTTTTCTTTCTTGGCAGATATGTACATCAGTGGCGTGCAGTCCATAAAGGCTAATTAGCTGTCCCTACCCTAAGAAAAACGATCTCAAAAATCAATTAAAAGGTAATGAAAAAATACGGCGAAATTCTGATCAAAACGTTTGCTGGGAAACACCTAAAGTATGAACTCTGTGTTTAGTAGATTAGAGACATGTCAAATCAATTGACAGCACCGGCAAAGAAGAGCTAAAAACACCCTCCATCATCAGCACACATCATGAGAAAGTACAAAATCGTTTTCTACGATACCTCGATTTTCGGGCTATAGTCCCCACTTGAGTCATGAGGAGTCAGTCGTGTTTTTGGGATTTCGTCACTGGAAAGTCATCGAAATTCCGCAGACGTACTATTTTTACAAAAAATAACTACCTCTGTCATAGACTACCACGAACTACTTGAACGAAATCATTTAAAAGAGCCCATCAGCCAAACCAGACAAAATCACATACTAAGCCTCCCTCTATGCATCACTAACTCAAAACAAAACACGTTTATTCACCGCGCTTCACACATTTTAACACTTCACACAGTGATTTCGACTTATTTAACTCAGTTCCTCGCAACCTCAAAACTAAAATCATTAAAAAAAACATTCACACAACACTCTACGCAGACTAGATCCGTTCCCTTCCCCTCTCTCCCACCATCCCATCCCCATAGGCTAAACTTCTAACTTTTTTGTAATTGAATAATTAAGAAACTTGAGTGAAAGCCTATGATTGGTTCAGTTTTAATGGTAAACTGTTGGTTTTCAAAAAAAAAAGTTTTTTAAAGTTAAACCCTAACGTTTGCAGTTTACCTTCGCTAGTACTATAGCTATAGAACCTTTGCACAAAGTGTGCTTCTGGAGAGGAAGTAGTTAATTCGAGTTAACCGCTGTAACTATCGAACTCGATCCGTCCGACTATTTAAAGTGAATAACAAGTATTTTTTTAGTCATGTCACTGTACAATCGCAGGCGATATAGTTTCGCCAAATAACACCCTTTAAAAATATTATATACCCCCACAACTTAATTTTTTTCAGGGAAATTTTAAACATGTCGGAAAACAACTGCTTCGGTGTAGGTACTTGCCATTCTTCATGTGGATATCGCATATGATGCTCTCTCACACACAATGGCATGTATAAGTACGCAATATATAAATTGATAAAAAAAATAACATGTTCACGACGACCTGAAACATCAGTCATTATAAGATTTTTCGGATACAAAAGGATTAATGAAATGCCTCTCAAGTTGATAAGTCACTGAATAGTGGGGTAGGTACATACTCCGCAAATTAAACAATATTTCATGAAGTCTTACCGTGAGGAAGCTGAGTTCCAGGACGCCAGGCTAGGCGAGGACACCGTCAGGTCCTCGTCCTTCTTCCTCCCTCCATGCTCCTTATAGTCCCTAAAGCACCTCTTGCACCGCGTGGGCCACCTAACCTGCGGGTGGAAGCCAAGGGGGCAGAGAGGGTCCCCTTTCGCCAGGGGGTACAGGTGATGCATCTTCAACTAGCGCCGTCTAAACACGCATCACACAAAACGCTGGTATTCTTTTAAAGTATGGCCACACAAGAGTATTGCCATTAATCAATTTAATGACAATAGTGTTACGATAAATTAACTCGCGACTTTCGGTAAGAACTAATTTGTGTTTTTATGCGTAGTATGATTATTTATCACATAACTTGGGGTGGTAGAGTTTATTTTGATTCACTATTATTATTATAAAATAAGGCGATTATTGTGTTGGTTTGTTTAAGAGGGAAAAATCAGTAAATAGGAAGTAATTTTCAAATTATGTAGCTGGATTGAAAAATAGGATTTCACACAAAAACAATTCGTATAATATATTTCCCACTTCTTTGTAGTAATTAAAATAATAATGGGTAATAGGTACACGCGTAGGATTGCTTAATACTGGACATTGCGACGTCCATTGTTGTCAGGAGTATTTTTCTCGTGTCGTTTCGTGTTAAAATACGTAGGTAGTTATTTCTATGAGCGTAGAGATGCTTACACTTCAATATATTTAATATGGCACTTAATTTATCAATTTTGTCACAAACAATATCACCTTATTTTATTGCTCAAATACACTTTATTTTTTCGTCAAAAAAGTTCAACTCTTTATGTTCACTTTTCTCTTTTGTCACCTCAATTATATTTAATATTTTCAGGGGAAACTTCAATAATATTTAATGTATCTGAAAAAGTTTAGAGTGCCGCGTGTTTCTGGATTAGCAGATTCGTGTAAACAGTCGCCGTGACGTCAGATGATGATAAATGCGATCAAAAGTCGAAGCTCTATTTTTGGCATCTACGTGGAAAACGTGCGCCATAAAAAATACTTCGACACGGGGAACGGTCGATTCTAACAAAACGGGCTTATTGGATTTGCACGCCAAATGATAACCGGGTAGGTGTTAAATTTTAAATCTGGATTCGTTCTAAGTCGGTACTTATGTAGCGACGTTAGAGTGATGGTTTTTTTATTAATTGGAACGAATGGCCAGCATTCCGTTATTACATAATTTGGGACGTTCCTTCCGTTTACGCGCGTTTTCCGTCGGCGCGCGGACGACAGCGATGGCGCGTCGATCACTGAACGGTCATGGAGAAATGCGGCGATATAATTGGAACTCAGCGAATAATCCCGCCTGGACTGGGGATCGCATTTAGCCGGTGTATTTTATCGGCGGTCCGGCAGCGCGCAGTCCGCCAGCTTGACTGACTGGAGGGCCCAGCGCGGGCAAGGAGCCAAATCCGGGCTTCTGGGTTTCTGGCTTCTCGCTTCTGGTCCGCGCGGCCAACTTCTTGATCCTGTTAAATTATCATTTCGTCGACGGAATGCACCGGACTGACACTGCGCAGCACGACCAACCGCAGCAGTTGGAGAAAGGTCATCTTTAATCACCACTTGAGGTGCCGAGGTTTTTACAAACTAATTTAATTACTTTTCAGCCTTGGTAAAACAATATTTAGAAAGTGTGGTGACGGGGGGGAACATGCGTGGATAATAATAATTACGAGTTCTCACTTTGCACAAATCGTTTCAAACAACAAAAATGTTTATACTTACGGAAAAGGTTATTTGGGATAGTCACAATAATGGTGGAATAAGAAAGAAGATTGAATTACAAAATAATGCATTTTTATTTAAAAATAAATTTATTGGATATCAACCAATTTTACTCTTATAAACTAAATAACACAAAGTCTCAAAAATCTATTCAGTTAAAAAATAAGTTCTTTTCATTTTTAGATAATCTGTAAAATGTTTGCATTTTTATTTAAATATTTAAATAAAATTATCAGTAATTTCTGCATTGTATTAAAATTATCACAATTTAAAAACTCTCAAAGAGCATTATTATTTGGTTTCAATTACAAAAACTTTATAAAAGAGAATAAAATGTTTTTTTTTTTAATATAGTATAAAATTTTATCAATAAAGCTTAATTCTATCTTTAGCCTTGATACCCTATTGTGGGAATATTTAAGTAATAGGTAGGTACTAAATTAATTACTATTTAAAAACAGGAATTAAAAATAATAATGTTCCAATTTTATAGACACAATTTTAAAATGAGAATGTTGCCATTTGTTAAGCACAAAATGATAATGTTGACATTTGTTAAAAAACATAATTTTTTTTGGTTTTAACATTCATGGCAAGCTCCAATATTTCATCGTTGTCGGTGACTTTGTCCCAGAGGGAGGTGTTCACCCGGGAACGGGGCTCCTTGCCGAGGTGTTTGCAGATGAACCTGCCGGCATTGATGAGCCCCAGAAGATCGATACCCGTGGGTACCCCAAAGCCTAACATCATGTACACCAGGTCCTCAGTGGCCAGGTTCCCAGTGGCCCCCTTGGCGTACGGACACCCACCCAGACCAGAGACAGACGAATCGAAGCAAGTGATTCCTTCCTATAAAATTTAGTTAATAAATTATCCTGGAAAATGCTTCTATTATGTACATGCACAACAGAGGAATGAAATTCAACTAAATTTGTTTTTTTTTTTTACCAAAATATTTGTGAAATAATAAATTAGTATTATTAATAAAAAGGTCAGGACTTACTTCAAGTCCCACGAGTACGTTGGCCAGCGCCTGTCCGTAGGTATCGTGGCAGTGTAGGGCCAGTAGATCGGGGGTGGACACATGATTGACCTCCTTGAGCATGCGCTTCATGGCCCCCACGGTGCCCACGCCGATAGTGTCGCCCAGGGACACCTCGTAGCAACCGAGATCCAGCATGGCGGCCGTCATCTGGACGACAAAAATTAAGACACATTAAGCAAGCAAAAACAAGAAACCCGGGGGAGGTTTGGAAAAAAAAACATTCAATTTAATTACAAATGATTATTGTTTTCACTTGATGCAAATCATTACAAAAATTAAAACAATTTCCGTATCTCCATTGCCATAACTGTGAAGATTTATGTCTGCTCCACGGGATTAATACACTGGACTGTCTTTTAAAAATATTTTTTTTATACTGTAAAAAAAGTAGTGACGATTATGAAGGAAGTACAATAACAGTGTATTCAATCCTTGAAGGCCTGCAACTTACTAATAAACTTGGAAATCATTTTATAACAAATGATCACAGTGTAAAAAGAACTCTACAATTTCAACGTGATTTGACCGCTTGCATGGGTCATATACAAGCATATCAGTCACAGCGATCGATAACAGAATTTTTGTAACCCAGTAAACCTAAAAATTTGAAAAGAAATATTACACATGCTCTGGATATCTCAAGTGATAAAAGCAATGCAGTACCAAATGTGCGAAAACGGGTTCCCTTTTGTCTGATAGTGAATAATCCATGTTACGATTTTTTTAGAGTACCTACATACATTTTTTTAATAAAAAAAACAATAAAAAATGTGGTGCAGATCCACAAGATTCCCGCTTGTACCACGAGTTTCCGAACACCGTGTATTCAGCATAGAAAAATAAATTTATTTATCATGGTTTCACTAAGAGATTAAACATTTTACTGAAGGTGTAAAATATTTTCTTAAATTCTCTATTTATAGCACTCCAATATGTTTCCCTTATTGAATTTTTTTAGAGTATCCCTGGTTCCGTACAACCTTGCAGTAACCACGACCAGGACAGATGTGATGCCATCTACCCCGATAATGGAAACCGCAAGGATGTCTGAAACATTGGCTGAAAGAGGAGGAAGCGCAATATAGCATAATACCTCAAAAATCAACCACGATAATATGTTTGGCCGTGAGAATCATAAATGGCATATTTCCCGTGTATTTTAATTCAGTTTTACAGGTGTATAAAATAAGGAACTCCAGTGAAAAATATAATGGCTACACATACAGATTAGCAAATGCCGATTCTGAATATATAACTTTTATTGTATTTAATTATACATAGATTTTATAAATCGTTATATAAAAGTGAACTAAAAACTGTACCACCAAAACACCATGTTCTGTTGGTACCACTGCTTTTGACATCACAGGTGCCGTTTTTGAGCCCAACTATAACTAGACAAGGTTTTTTCCGCTCTTAATCTTGCTTACGGCTTATAATTTCGCTGTTTACAGTGTTCATTTTGCCCGTAAAATCATTATGTTAGTTTATTGCGACTACTTGAGAGTTTTTGCTTGAAAATTCATACCAATTTTAACGAATTTGTCTAAGTAATAATCTATACACCTTGCACAACACAATATCATTGGCACTTCGGTGATTATTTCTTCAGTTATTCTGGAAGCGGAGGATTTCTAATGATACCTCAAACCTGTTATTTCTTACAATGCATAATATATTTATTTTATTTCCAGCCATTAAAGTTATGTCAATTTTTCAAACCTATTCAATTTATTCAAGTTTACTGCTGTCTTGTCAAGTCCGCAGATGCTGCGCATGCGTCAAAACTAACGCATGCGCCATTCAAAAAATTCTAGCCATGTGCTGAGAAAGTTCGAGAATGGAATAGTTTTGTTATCACACCTGTTCTTTTGTGATATTATCTAATGTTGATATATTAGTCTATCGGTATTATGTTATTCATCATGGGTGTTGTTTAGGGTTTTTTTTATGTCATTTTTGCATTGATTGATTAATTCTCCTGCCATTTACTTTCGCATTACGAATTCTCCCGACACTCCTATTTTTTTATGCGAATACCGCTCAAGAGTCCCGACTGTCCGAAGGCAATGGGACTATGACATCCCTTATTAGGGTATGTTGTAAGGGTAAAAGGTATGGGGACGGGAAGGCGATGGGGAAGAGGAATGTGGAGAAGTACCGTGCTATTCAGATCTACGCGCTAAACAAGGCTAAAGCCATTTCAAGCATCTTTCACTTTGGAACGCACCATAAATACACTATATATATTATTTTTAACAAATTAATTGTAAAACGACGCAGATTAATTAAATTAAATTTAAATGCGCACGCTGGGATTTGAACCCACAACCTCCGGATTTGTAGTTGAGATTAAAAAAAAAAAATTTCGACCTTCCTTCAGTTTTTGTCGATTTTGTATCCCGAAAGACAAATTTTTCGGGATAAATCATTTGATACTTTTCGAAGTAGACAAAATTTGCGTACAATTTGAAATAAAAATGGTCTCTGTAGACCTAATAGTGTCTGGGACATGACGGTCGAAAATTTCGTAATATTTTGTCATTTCTAGCTATTTTTATAGTTTTTTTCATTGTTGACACTGAAGGAATAAATTTTTGAAATATCGGCAATACCAAAGATTTATTAATATTAGATAACGATGAATATCGAATGAATCGAGCACGGTCAGTAACGCCAGTACTTATTATCGATATGATATATGATATATAGACTGTCTATATTTAGTGATAAGATAGACACCATAATATACCACTAGTACCGTTATGCTATAAGTTAAATATCCTACGTCACATTGTACATTAAGTGTATTATATTATTATTTTAACTTCTAAAACAAAATATGTCGCCACGCACTCCATTTTTTTTCCTATTAATTAAACCACCAACTCTGTAATATAATCATGTAAACCATTTTATTTTTATTATTATTATTTTCAGCATCTTCTTGTGACACTTTAGGAAACATTACTGTGTAAATATATAACCATCTGAACTCAATATGTACACTCCGCTTCTCTACACAAGCATTGCTTAAAATAGAAGTATAATATTGCAATGAATTAAATTGTACTAAATGTCAATAATGAAAAAAAGGGCATTGGGAAAAAAAAAAACATTTGTACAGCGTCCTTTATGTGATTTTCGCCAAAATGGCGCTATAAAAATCATCAAAATATTATAATTATTATTATCACGTACCAAATCATTATTCAATAGATATGAATACCAAAATATCGTTTAATATCTCGGAACGGTCAGAACGCTAATATCTGTGGACCCGGTATCGATATATCAGATATGCGGCGGTATCATAATAGGCATTTCTGTTACCAACATGTGCCCTAGTCTTCCAGTTTAGGTTTTAAAAAAGGTTGGATATGGACTTTCTTTGAATGCTGATAAATCAGTTGCGGATATGAATGTATTTTTGCACTTTGGTACAAATGCACCTACAATAGTAAAGAGATGCTGATATTCTACAATGTTTCCTTCAATTAAAAGTAGTTAAATTTCAGTATAAAGAAGTTCTCAAAGTTTTGTATGGAATCCATATAATATCGATTACTGCCTATTGAACCGCTAATCCGACTGGCTCGTGTGACGTCACACCCAACAAGTCATAGATTTCGTGCGTTTTGGTGGGCTTTAAAAAATTGAAACTTTAACAATTATTTTAACCATGAAAACGAACTTAAAAAAAACAGAATATTAAGTTAGGATGTCACATTAATAAAAAAAAAAATTAAAAAATGGACTGGAGTTCCTTATTATTGAAATAGGAAAGTAAAGTAAAGATAACAAATTGAAATAAAAATAGGCAAGCGTTGATGGAGTACTTTCGTCTGAATTAAAGGGACGTGTAATCGATCCATAGAGACTGTTGCAAAACAAGAAAAGAAATGGGAAAATAAAAATTAAAAAGTTTTTCATTAAATTATCAAATGAAAAGCTTTAGTCTCTATGATATGCATACTCGTTCTGAATAAGTTGGTAATACACAGGAGTTTTACAGTCTGTAATAAAATGGGTAGAAATTTAACAGTTACCTTTGCAACTTTGTACGGTGTGACTGCGCCTTCGTACGGACAGCCAGTGACGCAGGAGACATATCCTCGAACTTTGATATTTTTCTCCCTGGCCGCATCGGTCACCTCTCGATACCTTGTGATGGAGTCTTCGATGGAGCAATTCACATTTCTATAAGAGAAGGCTTCACTTGCTGAGCCGAAGATGGCTATTTCCGTGGCACCGGCTTCCATCTGTAATGAAAATTAAATTACATATGGCTTTTCGGTCGGAGACCTACAATCTATCAACAAATAGTAAACAAAAATGGAGGGCATTGCGATCGTCTCAATGGCCCCACCAAGATGGTTGAAAGAAAAAATATGGTTGAAGCAGATATTTTTTACATCTATACTCGTATCAAGTGTTGTTCAGAAATTAGTGATAATAAGGAACTCCAATCCAATTTTTTTTAATCAATAATAACGTTCAAACTTAAATACCGGTATATTTCGTTAATATTTCTAAAGTTAGTTTTCATGGTTAAAATAATTTTCAAAGTTTCTAACTAACTAACCATCACGCCGTTTCTCCGCAGGGGTAGGCAGAGAGGACGGACCGCCAAGCAACTAGATCTTGGCATACACTTCTTGCTTCATTCACATTCATACATCGTCTCATACATTCTCATAATTTTCAAAGTTTGAATTTTTCAAAGGCCGCCAAAATGCTCCAAATCTATGGCTGGTCGGTTTTGATCAGTTTTGAGGTTAGAATGTCAAATGTCAAAACAAGGATGAGCTTTACCATACTTAATTGTATATTCTATTCATGGTAAACCATAATTAAACATAAGAAATAAAATTATGTGCCTTTCTAGAAACTCAAAGGATAATAATAGTATTGACCATTAACATTATCATAATATCCGTATTGATAATTGGTTTGATCATGAATACTCTAATTTCTTTCATGAATAATAGTTGTTTTTATCGAACAACAATTATAGAGCTTAAAGTCACACAAATTACGTTAATTAATTTTACCAAAACTAAAAAAATACATATTTAAAATGCAATACAAAATCGAAAAATAAAATTTTCATACTAATCCAAAAACAGAATGCTCACGTGATGTCAGATGTTCCAAATGAAATGGTACCAACAAAACACGGTGTTTTGATGAGACGATTTTTTATTCACTTTTAAATAACGATTTATAAATTCTATGTATAATTATATATAATGAATCGACGTTAGCTGATCTATTTGAATATATATTTTTAAAGTCATTATATTTTTCACTGGAGTTCCTTATTCCCGAAAAGAGATGATTCTACGTCATATTCTAAGGAAATTTAATATTCAAACTTTTTAACAGAGTATAATTAATTTCCTAGAAAAGTATTTTTGTGATGTACATAATATCAAAGAAGCCGTTTATTACTTACTAAATCAAAATAGAAATAAAAGAATGTGGAAGAAAGGTGCACTTGTACCAAAAAAATTAATTTATAATAAAAACAAAAAAAGAGCTTCTCATTTTTTCCTGTAAATGTCTAACTAACTAACTAACTAACCATCACGCCGTTTCTCCGCAGGGGTAGGCAGAGAGGACGGACCGCCAAACAACTCGATCTTGGCATACACTTCTTGCTTCATTCACTTTCATACAACGTCTCATACATTCTCTTCTGTTATTCCGACTTCGACATGGCCCGACTCAAGTATTTGATTCACTTGATCGTGCCACGTCTTCCTTGGACGTCCCCGGCTTCTTCTTCCATTCACATTCGCGTCATATATTCTCCTTACACTCCTTTCTTCATTCATTCGCTCTACATGCCCAAACCATCTAAGCGTCCCTTTCTTAATCTTGCTCACTAGGCTTACATCAGCCTTGGATTCTTTACGAATCTCAACATTTTTCACACGATCATATATGGTTTTACCACACATTCGTCTCAGAGATCTCATTTCTACAATATCATATTAGGGAGTCGAGCATACTATTAAAATTTTTATAACATTCAGTTACTCAGTATTGCCATAGTAATGATTTTTTGATCCATTTTATTAAATTTCTAGACTTTCGGGACAAACTGTGTCTTCAGAGTCTAGCACCAGAGCAGGGACTAGTTAAATATTGTGTATTTTTGTTAGCAATTAATCTCATAGAACTTACGGCGGCATGGAACCCTTTTATGTTTGGCACCAAGACAGGATACCTAACTTTTGGATTTTTAGTGATTCCTTTCATCACCTCTGTACTATTGGCCATCTGAGGAACCTTCTTGGGACTGACAAAGCTGTAAACCAGAAGAAAAGAAAAAATCAGCTTATCAAACTCAAAATCTATAAAATAAATTTAATTTTATAAAATAAATTTAATAATCATTTATTTACCCAAAAATTAATCAAATTAATAGCTTAGACACTTTCTTTATATTTTTAAATGATAAACTAATGTTTATAAGACAAGATTTTTTTATGCATAGCACAAATATGGTAGAGCACTTGTCCGGTAAACAAAAGGTCGCGGGTTCGTGTCCCGTCGGCAGCATGTATTTTTTCTCGGAAGATTATTCAATTTGTATGATTTTTCAGGTTAATAATTATTGCTTATAATAATTTGTTACCATATTTGTGCTATGCATAAAAAAATCTTGTCTGATAAACATTAGTTTATCATTTAAAAATAATAATTCTGGCAAGTAAAAAATATTCTTACAAAATAAAATGTAGATTCGTTAGAATCTCGACGCCACCTAGTGAGACAGTTAGCACTTACAATGCCTTTCCCACAAAAATAAAGATGGTTGTTTCCAGTGAGAAAAAATGTAATAAGCAATGATTGTAGTCTGAAGAACTAGTACATGTTGACTAATTTGGCGGGTAATGAATAACCTGCCGTAGCTCAGTGGTAGAGCACTTGTCCGGTAAACAAAAGGTCGCGGGTTCGTGTCCCGTCGGCAGCATGTATTTTTCTCGGAAGATTATTCAATTTGTATGATTTTTCAGGTTAATAATTATTGCTTATAATAATTTGTTACTTTCTTTATAATTTTTAAAGTTACATATTTCTATAGTCCCAATGAACAATGTCGGATAAGCAAATGGAAACTTCTTATTAGAGCTGTTCAAAGTTTCATTTCTATGTGTTTAAGAGTTTCACGTCTACATTTTTATTGTTTTTAAAATAAATAAATATAGTGTTGTTTTTGATATTTTGCATAAACCCCTTCATTGGAAAAACATAGTATTGCAACTACTACAGCTCTTATGCAAAGTTACCAATTTACACATCCGACATTGTTTATTGAAACGGTTGATATGCACATTATGTATTTAGAATAAAAGAGTTGAAAAAACTGTCTAATAGCAAAGCTCTTTAAGGGTAAAGGAGACATAATATGACCTCACTAATTTAAAGATTTTAGAAAAAAAAACACAGTATGTTAGCGGGTGTAGATAGGTAATATGAAATGGAATAAATTTTTATTGTAAGTTTAAAACTCAAGTGCTTCAAAAAACTTATAAAAGAACAATATATTATTGTAACGCTAACAAATACAGCGTATTATAAGTTTCTTGAAGGACTTATGCTTTAAACTTATAATAACAATTTATTCCATTTCGTATTTCGTATGTACACCTGCCAATAAACAATTCATCTCAGTATTTAAAAGCATTACGTGCTAAGTGTTTTTTTCTAAAATATTTAAATTAGCACCATCTGTGAGCTCGTATCACGTTTCCTTTACCCTTATCTATCTCACTACAAAAAACAAAACGATAAAAAGAAGTTGTTAATTAATATTAAAAAGATGGAGATTTGAAATTTGGTAAAATGAAGAGAAAGCTACATAATACCTTCTTGGACACAGGAATAATTTTTAAATGTGACAGCTGTTTTGTTTTCATTTTAAGGGTAAAATGAATGTCACGGGTTAAAATAATAAACTAGAAAAACTCAATAGCCTCACGTTTCAGAACAGACATGGTCTAGTCAGGCGGGTAACGTACATGTTTCTAATAAAATTTACAATAAACCCACGGGTTGCCGGCAATGAAAATAAAATACTATCGACTATGTTAAATCGATTGAATATTAAATTTATTAACTGGGTGCAAGGTTTCATCCGGTTAGTGTGATACTTTGTCTAATTATTCTAACGGCAAATTTTGGATAAATCGACTTTCTCAGCTTCTTGAAAATAGACAGGTGTTCATTTTATCTATCTGTAACCTTATTTTTGTCTAAATCATAAAAATCGGGGATTCTAATGAAATAAATTGATTAAATTACAACAATTCCTTCCAAAGATACATTACCCTGATTTTTTAAAACCATGTGCTGTAAAATTGGAAAAATACTGTTACAACAAATTAATTAAGTATTCAACCGACAATGTGTTGCATATTTGATTCAAAGCCATTGGCGCATGAATAACGACATTATGACAAAACTTTACGTTATGATTCAAAGGTTATTGGCGCATGAATAACGACATTGTGACAAAACTTTACGTTATGATTCAAAGGTTATTGGCGCATGAATAACGACATTGTGACAAAACTTTACGCTATGATTCAAAGGTTATTGGCGCATGAATAACGACATTGTGACAAAACTTTACGTTATGATTCAAAGGTTATTGGCGCATGAATAACGACATTGTGACAAAACTTTACGTTATGATTCAAAGGTTATTGGCGCATGAATAACAACATTATGACAAAACTTTACGTTATGATTCAAAGGTTATTGGCGCATGAATAACGACATTGTGACAAAACTTTACGTTATGATTCAAAGGTTATTGGCGCATGAATAACGACATTGTGACAAAACTTTACGTTATTCTATCTAATTGCAGGAAACCAAATCAATTACAATTCAACCGACTTACTCTAACTTACGTGCAGCACTTATATCAAAATATTCAAATTTTACAATTCAGAATCGTTCTTAGCACGAATAGATTATTGAAATAACAATTTGTTTCAACTGAATTACAACAGGAAGCAACTATTTCCATCGGCGGAGATGCAAAATAATGCGTTTAAATTCATTTAAAGTTTAGTGAAATTTGAAATTTTTGTTACGAATTTGTAGGTAATTTTGTTTTTCTCTTTAAACCCAAACTAAGAACCTATTTTATATATAATTAATGTACTGTATTACATAGGTTGGGTTATTAGGTTCTTAGTTTGGGTTTGAAGAAAAAAAAATTATATGAAAATGAGTCTAAATTGTAAAGCTTCACTAAATATTCAAAATTAAACGGATAAGAAGTTTATTGAGTTCAAATGATTATATATTGGAGTTGTTACCTGGTGACTTCGACGGATGACAGTCCGCATTTGGAGAGCATATTGATGAATTCAATTCTAATTTCCGCTGACACATTGATGTTTTCATTTTGCAAACCATCGCGCGGTCCAACCTCAACCACCCGGAATTCATTCTTCGGCCTTAACTTCGCTTGAGTCTGAAACATCCATTAAATTTGCACTCAGTTTATATAAAAGACAAGAATAGTTATTTAATTCTAAGTTTAGTAAATTGTGACGACATGAAACAATAACTTTTTGTACCTACCTCACTTTTCAAGTGCGGTAATTAAAAGGTTATATTATATTCAAGTTATTGCGTAAATTATAAACGATTTTGCTCAAACGAAATTATAACTACATAAATGATTAAACATAAATTCGGAAACTCAGAACTGTGAATTTATTATGCAAATTTTTTGTTATCTTATCATGAATATAAAAATACGTATGTGATATAAATAAGTTACTTACTAATGTGCGAATGTTGTTTACACATTTCGGCACAAATTGCAGGCGAGAATATAGATTATTCATATTATTTATTAGTAAAATTACTTGAAATCACGAAAACTAAGATAGATTTTATTGCAGGAGGAGCAGACTGAACCAAGGACGAAGGAGAAGTGAGACTTAACTGAAAGATTTTTGCATGTGCCCCCGCAAATAGAAATATTGTGACAATATATTATGATAAAAATGTTGCCTTTTTAGATAGTAACAATATTGTTGACAAGAAAACAAAAGTTACATAAAATCCAACTAACACTACCTACACAACTAATTTTATTTGAAACATTTTTAATTATGCACTATGGATATGTCACTTGTTTACGATAATCTGTATATTCATTCATATATTATATACCTACCTAAAAACATGCTAATACCTTCCTTTAGAGAAAGATAATACAATCTTTTACGATAACAGTATTGACAACAATGCCCATGTGACTTTGACGTTTGATGTTTAACCACAAATCAGCTTCCACACGGGCGGGAGGCCCAATACTGAAAAAGCCATGACGTCGAAAGGTTCGGTCGTCCTTTCCTAAAGTCAATCCAACCAACTTTAGTAAAGGACGACCGGATGGTCGAACCTTTCGACGTCATGGCTTTTTTAGTATTGGGCCACCCGCTCGTGTGGAAGGTTTTTTTAAAGCGTGGAGATACACATGGCGGTTTTGCCGTCCGGATATTTTAACGCACCGGCTGCCGGCCGGTTTCTGCGGTATTTTCTGGCTACTGTAACTTTAACTTTAATGGGTTTTTTTTCTTGTAATGCGGATTATAAATCTTTGGTTATGTTTATTTACAAAAACGCAACGATAAAGGATTAAAAATACTTTTCTCCACTTTAAAAATCATATTCGTATTTTAAATATTTTGTAAAACTTACAATGGGACGGTCAGAAAAAGTAATATTTCTGGTAATATTTTGATAAATGCTAAGCCTATGTAAATTTATAATATATTTAATAAATATTTTTCTATTTAAAAACATTATGTTTATCGTATTTCGTAATAATACTATCAATATTTTGAATTAGTAATAATAACTCTCCGACGTCCCTCTCACCCTTAATTAAAAAAAATATGTTATTCAGTTTGGATGGGTTTTTGACCTCAAATTCAAAATTAAGTTATGTATGAATCAGGCAAGCGTAGCCGTTCCCCTTAATATAACATCATAATGTAAAGTGAGCATGTACGTTAAGATTATCTGTTCGCGCTACATATGTATGCTATAATATTTTGAAGTAGCGCGTGCTAGGGGTGGAGGGCGTCATTATTTTTTACAGGGCTCTGTCACATTGACAGGCGCTTAACCACGTTCACCTTGAAATTCAAAATGCACACTTCCCGCCAGTTGGAACTCAACCTGGATAGATCATCCTCAGATGATGATGTCAGAGAATTTGACGCTTATCTTTTTATTATTATTATTTGACGCTTATCTTAGCTGCTATACATTTGGCCACCTTCCTCTACCCCTTCTCCTTCCCCTCCCCAATACCTTCAGCCTCACAACATTCCCCAATTGGGGATGCCATAGTCTCACTGGCTCCAGACGGTTGGGAGCAGTTGGGACTCTTGTGCGATATTCATATAAAAAAAATATTTTTAAAACATTGGCGGATGTGGCTGGAAAATCAGATACGATTTAAGGAAGAACGTGGCGAGTTCATCTTATTTTATGAGCTCCCTGATAACTAATTTTTCAACTACTTTCGCATGCGTAGGCAAAACTTCCATCATCTTTTTCAAGTCACCCCATTTGACGGTATATAGCACCGGCCGGCAAAACCGGCGTGTGTGTCTCCGCGCTAACTTTGCAAACTATTCATTTTTAATAGGCCTTCCAGACGAGCGGGCGGCCCAATATTAAGAAAGGCGCTATAGCCATCTCATTTTACACTGTGTTATCCCCTTCTCGTTCACTTGTGAATTTTTCGTTCAAACAAATGATAGGTATGTACATACTTAGAGTAACAATATATTATTAATCTAAGTGTACATACACATAACATACTCGTAAATGTATGGAACTATCTTCCACACGAGCGGGTGGCCCAATGCTTTCGCAATAAATGAGCAAAACGAACCGTGTGGTGCTAAATTCCTGGCCCAGAAGAGACGTGGCCACGGGAAAGGAGAACGGAATTACTAGACCTAGTATTTCTAGCGTGTAGTGGTTACCATCGGGCGGGCCAGCAGTGTGACCGACAGCAAAAATATGTTATTCGAGTTTCTAGTTTTTAACTTAACAATAATGGCAATAGTCCTTGTCTACGCTGAGCGAAGCGGTCTTGGAATTTGAAATTTCACTTTGGAAATCGCGCTTTATTTTACGTTTTAAAATAAAAATATTCATTGCTGTGTTCGATACAATCCTTAGATACAAGAATATTTTTATTAGAATTTTTTGTAACATTAATTTAATTTTTAAATTATTTTCTTCGATGAATTTCCTCTGGTAATTCGCTAAAAACATACGCATCGGAACAAGTCTGTCTCATGATTCTAAAAGTTGATAGGTATATTTTTAAAATTTCTTCAAATGATTGATAACTTTGTGGCATCATAATTAATTATATAATTGAAAATACACTTTGTATATACCACTTTACTTAAAATATATAAATATTTCTACATGTTTCGATAGCAATGCTATCATCTTTAGTATTCATTTATTCCTGAAAATGATAGCATTGATATCGAAATATGTAGAAATATTTATATATTTTAAGTAAAGTGGTATATACAAAGTGTATTTTCAATTACATAATTATATTTTTAAAGTTTATTTATAGTATTTGGTACAAAGCTTAGATTATTTTCGACTACCAAACTAGGGACATGCCCGTATTATGGTAGTCGACATATTGAGATATATTTTTTTCCAAGTAACATACCGGTATTATATTAACTTTTTTGTTTGTAAAAAGCAAAATAAAATTGTATTTTGACATATGTGATCTATAATCCCCAATTAAACAAAGATGCCTAAGATAAATGTTATTTTTCTTGGATTATTAGTATCAATATAATTAGTAGTAATTAATAACCATTGTAGCTGTCAAGTGTCAGCGCAAAGTTTTTGTTTTCATGTGCTGAACACGGAGGTGTTCGCGTAAGGTGCGTGCGCTTCCGCCGACGTTCGTATAATTACTAGCACATGTAGCAACTAGGACCAAGCCATGAGACGTACGCTCCCAGCTATGTTCATATGACCACTGGTGAAATCTGCCGTATTGCTGCAAAAGCCAATTTCTGTCGGGTCACCCAGCAGTTAGGCCACCCGCTCGTCTGGAAGCCACTTTCGTTCCATGGAAATGATTATAGATATACCACTGATGATTGGAGAGAGGGAGGTGTTAGCATTATTTTCGCGGGCTCCGCACCAATGAAATATATCAACATTTAGAAAATTTAAATTCTAGGTAGGTATATATGCGTTGGGCGCATTAACCGACGTCTAAGTAGTTATTAATGTAAATGAATTAAAAATTAATTTGTAATTACCACTTTATTAATTATATACATATCAACATGTTCAGAAAGCGATGCTTTCTTCATCAGCAATATACATATATAATATATTAATAATGACTCCATAAAGTGAATACCAACTTTTGAAGAAATTATGGTTATTACTGTAATTGAAAATATTTGGATGATTTGTATAGCGCCGTTTTGGTAAAAAAATAATCTCAAAGGCGGTGTTTCTGCCGGCATTATTAGTACCTTTGGCGCCTTGACAAGTCGGTGCCCAGAGCGGACTGCTCCGATTGTGCTAGAACAAGACCAGCCCTACACATAAACTTATTTTGCACAAATCTACATACTTTTCACTGTAACGACGTCCCAGAAAGCACAGGTAAGTTTAAGGTGTGTGAATTTTTCTTCGTGGAGGAAAAGCCATAATAATAATAAAAAAGATGATGTCAAAGGTACAGACCACAGACGGAGTGGAGCATATCTATGACAGAGAGTAATTTTATATTTTTCTCTATGAATTTAACGGACAAAATAAACAACAGTTTTCAAATCGAACTTGGCACTTTGGGTGTTTTAGCAGTTCGTTCGTTCTTTCTCGTTGGAAGTTTAAACGTATTGTTTTGCAACTAGTTAATATTGTATTTACCTCCCATTGTGTTGTCTACAAGGTGCGGTAAATAATACTACACAATTTATCGAAATATATAACCGAATATTTGTAATGTTTCGTCACATTGTTTTCGAACAAGGATACTCCAATTCAACCAATTTCAAAAGGAGTGTTTCGTCCGATGATTTGCAAATGTACATAACATATTTATTACGTGTATTGTGTTATTAACCCCGCTATTATAATTATTTGCTTCTATTTATGACGCACTAATATTTCTAATGTCAGAAAGCTTGATTGCCAGTTGCTTGCACATATTTTTTAACAAGATAAACTTTATGTTAGTGTCATTTTTTAGATGCTCCACTGAAAACTTAAACTTAAACATTTTACAACTTCTTAAAATAAAATCCGAACCTAATATCGCTGAAAAGAACAAGATAATCGAAATGTACGATTGGGAATCCAATGCGAACACTATTATCGGTGGAAATGAGTTAACAGACACAGTACAGACGGAGGATTATAAAACTGCAAAAGAATGCAGCAGTTTGGACAGTTCTATATCGGATCGCTGGCTGAGTATAGTGGGACGGGTCAAAAATAGCGAACCTCTGTTGGAAGATGAAGTCCCTGATGTTGAATTCGAATGTGAGTCCTCCCCCGAAAAAGACAAATTTGCTAGTTTCGATTACACCATATTATCACCAGAACCGAAATGGAGACAGGTTTCAGATGAAAGTTTTGTCAAAATGGAACAGCTCGTCATGAGTCCATTACAAATCAAACAATCTATTTTAAACAAAAAAAGACTTGAGCATCTCAATGAAAGCAGTAATTTAATTACTTTTAGTCCTTTGGCAAAAACAGTTGCTGCAGACACATTGAAAGCTAGTGAGTATTTGAACATATCGAAGGATACAGATAAATATTTTGATGTGTCAAAAGCCAAGGATTCCACAGGAACACAGTCGGATGACAAATACGATACATGCAATAGTTACGAATCCAACACTGAATCAGTTAACACAAAAGACCAGTCTAATATTTGTAATAATACTCTGGAGGAATTGGAGGACAACTCTGGTGAGCATGAGGGGAACAGAAACAGTAAAGGCGAGCGGAGATCACTGATAATGGATGATTCCCCATGTTCCTCTCGACACTCGGCTGGCGATGATTCTTTGAAATTCAATGATACTCTGGAAGAAATGGATTATCTAATTAAATATGGCATGAACTATGACACCATGTCCAAGCAGGATAAAAAACAAACAGAACCCAAAATAGAAACTGTCGACACTACTAGGTCTCTGTCTCCAACTGGGAAGAAGAAATCTTCATTGAATAGTAAAGAAAACAAGTTTAAATTGCGGTCTCCCCGATTTGTTCCTCCTTCCAGCGCTACTAGTGACGTGTCCCCATTTAAAGTTCCAAGCAAGAAGAGGTTCTTCTACAATACTCCTCCAGCTACAAAACCATCCAGATTGACCCCGTCAAAGTCAACTCAGTCCTCGTTGACGCCATCAAAGACTTATTTAACTCCGTCCAAGACAACCCCGTCCAAGTATGATAACATACTTAGTCCGGTCCAGTATTATATTAAGAACAGTCCCTTAGTACCGAAGTTTAAGAATGTAAGTCCCGGGATCAACTTGTGGGAGAAGCACGCGCAGAGGGAGCCGTCTCGCGGAGAGTGCATTAAAGTCTCCCAGGTGGCTTCCCCACTTCAGGAGAAAGCCTACAAATCATCTGCTGTTACTAGAATGGTAATTATTTTATTTTATCTTCCCCTGCCCTCCTTCCAAAGGTTTGGTATCAGCACCAGTATCATCACTTTAGAAGAAATTGGCCAAAACAATGACCACAGTAATTGGACAATGAAGAATGGCAATATTTATAAACATCACTTGATACCCCCGTTTTTGTGTTGTTTATCATTGGTGGTAAAGCAGTTTTCTGCACTGCAACATTCCATTATTCCAGGCTAATAAAAACTTCAAAAGAAACATCTGACATTTTGAATAAGGAACTCCGGTCCATTTTTTTTATTTTTTTTTATCATTAATAATGACTTTCAAACTTAAATACCAGAATATTTAGTATTTTTTCTAAAGTTAGTTTTCATAGTTAAAATAATTTTGAAAATTTCAATTTTTCAAAGCCCGCCAAAACAATCTATGGCCAGTCGGTTTTGTTCAGTTTTGAGGTTAGAATGTCAAATGTCAAAACAAGGATGAGCGTTACCGTACATAATTTTATATTCTATTCATAGTAAACCATAACTAAACATAAGTAAGAAAATTATATACCTTTTTAGACACTTTAACTCAAAGAATAATAATAGAATTGAGCATTAATATTATCATAATATCCGTATTGATAATTGGTTTGCTCATGAATACTCTAATTTCTTTCATTAAAAAAATACATATTTAAAATACAAAACAAAATTGAAAGTAAAAATGTCCATACTAATCCAAAAAACAGTATGCACACGTGACATCAGATGTTCCAAATGCAATGGTACCAACATAACATAGTGTTTTGATGAGATGATTTATTATTCACTTTTAAATAACAATTTATAAATTCTACGTATAATATATATAATGAAAGTTATGTATTCAGAATCGGCGTTTGCTGATCTATATGAATATATATTTTTAAAGCCATTATATTTTTTACTGGAGTTCCTTATTGGGGTAATTAAAAAAAATTATTTGGTTTTTTTCTTCTAGATTGAAACACCCCCCGAGCAGAGGCTCCCCAAAAACTTCAGGGTCGGCTTAATGGCAGAAAGTCTTCCCAAGCCGATGGTCATTAAGCACGAGCGGAGAGAAAAGACCTCGAGACCCCTGAGGGAGCAGAACTACCAAGGTCATCCGTCCAGATATGCCCCTCACCATGTGGATGAAAGCTTTGCTGATTTGGCCATTACCACTGGAGATGTTTCACTCTGTACTCAGAAGCCTGCAGGACGAACTAATACCTTAAAATAAAATAAACAAATCCTACGGAGATTATTATCATTCCACTTTTATTTTAATTATAATATAAAATTCTAAATCGTATATTTTTTAACAAAATAATGTAAACACACCGTAGTGTTGTCTTGGAAATGTATTCACTGTTCAGATTATCATTAAAATAGAAACGGTTGAGGTGTACCCACTGCCCAGCTACAGGCAACAACTCAACTCTGAACAAGCAGCTACTGTTTGATTATCTTGTGCCAATAATTGTTTTTTGTAAAAAATTATCCATAATGTTCAAAACCTATATTTTGTATGTTCCCAAATAAATATTTTAATTTACAATTAGTACTTAATTTATTTTCATCCTCTGGCATATTTTGATAGTAGCAATCCCAGTCACCTTCAGCTACCATCTTTGTGATTTCCAATAAGGAACTCCAGTCCAATTTGTTTTTATTTTTACAAACTTAAATATAATTAGTTTTTTTTTTCTAAAGTAAGTTTTCATAGTTAAAGTAATTTTCACATTTTCAAAGCCCACCAAAACGATACCTTAGTTCAATAGGGAACTAACTCAAAATACCTCATTTTGAGAAAACTGAATTTGAAAATTTTTCATAAAGACATCGCTCTGTTGTAAAATTATTTTGTCCTATAACATAACAATAGATGCAACATGTTAGTAATTTATCAACCTATCATATCTATGCAATGGTTAAAGATTCATATAAAAGTTTTTAGAAATTAATTAAAAAAGTGATAACACTCCTACTTATTTCTGCTCAGATTTGTACAGACCATTGAGAATCTTACTTTTATAGAGAAACAAAGAGTTGTTTCTCTATAGAATTATGTTTTGTTGCCTCTGTCTCTTACCGGTCGCATCTATTGGAACCGTAATCTGCAGTTTGATAGGTCCGCGTGGTTTTATTATTTTTGTGCTTGGAATATTAACACTAATCGTATATGACGAGTTATTTATTCAATTTTAGTTTAGGCAGAATTTATGTTTATTTTCATTTAATTCGATAACAATGGTCATGTGGCGTCATACTGGGCACGATGGAGGGAAATCCGTGGAGTAGAAACTTAGAAGTGCAGGCGCAAGCACTTCTATGTTTCTACTCCACTCAATAACGTTTCTTCGGAAGGTTTTCTAGAAGAAGATAAGAAAAGAAAACACATTCAAAAGAGTCAGATTTGTGAAACAGTTAATGAAGATGTTAAAAAACACATCAATTCATCTACACGTCTACATTATTGCAGAAAAAGGTTGAAGAAGGAGTACGTGTAAGTTGATGGGAGTTTGAATCTTGCTATAATGTACCGGATGTATGTAGAAAAATCAACAGCCAAAAATAATAAAATGCTATAATAAAATATTTCAAAAGGAATTCAACATAATCCTTTTTTAAACCGAAAAATGATTTGTGTGCATTCTGTACGAACCATTAAAAACACAAATGTAGAAGAACAAGCCCCAAAAAAATATGCATGAAAAAGAATAAAATAATGTGCAGCAAGGAAAAAGATGCCGATACGAAGATGGTTAAAGTGTTACCTAACATTATGTTATGCCGCTTTGGCTTTGACAGTTTTGACAACGCCAACTGGAAATGTTTCAGAGATCTATTTCAAGAGAACATTATCGACATACAACATTTTTCAACGTTCCCAAAAAGGATGTTTCACATGGCATTGGGGCAGTGAGTGGCGTGCGGTCCATAAAGGCTGAAAAACTGTGCCTGCCCTAAGAAAATGATCCATAAGAAGGCATTATAGAAAAAAAGGTGGCACTTTTCTACTCAAAATGTAATTTTCCTTGAATTTTGCAAGAAACTTGTAGGCTAGTTTATTCAGTTAGCCATAACAATCACCAATATTTAATGCACAATTCATATGCAAACTTGAAAAACTGCACACAGCCTACCTTTGGTCATAGAGCGATTCACGCCACTGCATGATAGCGGTGGGCGAAGCGGCTCGGTTTAGTGAGCCGGATCACTAAATCAGCTCTGTGTAAAGACAATCCACATGAAAACTGGACGATAAAAGTATCGTGTAAGAGCGTCTTAAGGACATCATTAGGAGGGCCAAGGGAGCGAGGGAGAGGGCATGGTGCGGGGAGACGCGAACCGTCGTTCAATCGAGCTGGATCAGCGAACCTGTAGTGAGTGATCCGGATCATTGAGCCGCTTCGCTCACCACTACTGCATGAGGGTTGGGCCAATAGAGGAGCTAATTTTTATATTTATATTGGCAGCTGTATTTATTCCTTTATGGAAAAATATTGCCGGAACAAAACCCAGACTATGTTTTATAGTGATAATTGTGCCGCACAAAATAAAAATAAGTACATCTTCAGCCTATACCTATATTGCCTACAATCTCTTCACATTGATGACATTATTGATAAGTATTTCATTGTTCGCAAATGGCCACAATGAAAATGACAGCGTACACGCTACCATTGAGTGGGAAAAATGCAGAATATTTAAATCTAATGAAAACATAATATCAGTGTCCAGCCAATGAACAGCTATTGTGCTGACGGCTAAAAAATAATGGTATCGTAAAAGAACCCTTCTCCTTCTCCCGGTAAAAGAATTGTACCGTAAAAGAAAAGGCTAATGAAGAATTTGTTGATTTAAAAAGTTATATCTGTTAATGGGTAAAAACTTCTGTATTAATAGTGATTTTGAAAGTCACCTGGAATAAAGTGAAGATAGTAATTTTTTTAAATCTATAGAGTATAATTTAATAAAGTATAGTGATCAAGAATTTAAATCTATTAATGTTAGACATTGGATGAGGGGAAGTCATCAGATAACAATCCTGACAAAGGCATATAATTCATATCCAAACTATCGGACTTGAAAAAAAAAGATTTGATACCATTATGTGAGCGTTTAATTATACCGAGGGTTCACTGGGATTTCTAACTAACTAACCATCACGCCGTTTCTCTGCAGGGGTAGGCAGAGAGGACTGACCGCCAAACAACTCGATCTTGGCATACACTTCTTGTTCATTCACATTCATACATCGTCTCATACATTCTCTTCTATTATTCGGACTTCTGACATGACACTTGATCATACCATGTCTTCCTCGGGCGTCCCCGGCTTCTTCCATTCACATTCGCGTCATACATTCTTCTTACACTCCTTTCTTCGTTCATTTGCTCCACATGTCCAAACCATCCAAGCGTCCTTTTTTTAATCTTACTCATTACGCTTACATCAGCCTTGCATTCTTTACGAATTTCAATATTTTTCACATGATCATACATGTTTTTACCACACATTCGTCTCAGAGATCTCATTTCTACGGCATTCAGTTTACTTTCATCCTTCCTCTGCCTATTCCATGCCTCACTGCCAAACATCAAGGTTGGTATCAGCACTCCATTACGGACTGCTAGCTTCGCTTCTTTGGACAACTTTTTGTTAGCGCCAACCGCGTTCAGTCCTCCGTTAATGGAGTTTCCTGCATTCACCCTTCTTTTAATATCCCTATCAGTGTTTCCATCTCTCGTAAACATACTTCCCAAATATACAAACTCATCGACTTGCTCCAAGTATTCGTCATTCACAACTATATTGCACACTGTTTTCGTACTCTCTCTTTCGAACATCATGACTTTAGACTTACTTACATTCATCATTAGCTCATTCTTCATGCATACTTCATTCATCCTAGATACGAGGAACTGTAAATCTTCCATACTGTTAGTAATCATCAACATACAACAGGCAACATACTTTCAGAT
This sequence comes from Halesus radiatus, assembly GCA_022606495.2. Taxonomy (NCBI): domain Eukaryota; kingdom Metazoa; phylum Arthropoda; class Insecta; order Trichoptera; family Limnephilidae; genus Halesus; species Halesus radiatus. The sequence continues at coordinate 208,160 of JAHDVE020001309.1, forward strand.
TACTCATTTTCGCGCCCAAGCCCGCCTCTTTCAATTCTTGCATACAATTATCCATGTATAGATTGAATAACCACGGTGACATTACGCAGCCTTGCTTAACACCTTTTGTGATGTCAAACCACTCCGTAAAATCACCGTTTACCCTAACACATGCAACGCTTTCCTCGTACAGAGACGCGATTGCCTGTATGAGATTCGTATTCACTCCATACTTGGACAATACCTTCCATAATTTTTTCCTATCAACTCGGTCGTATGCTTTTTGTATATCTACAAAGGCACAGAAGAGTTTCTGATTTTTTGCCAGAAACTTCTCTGTTAGCATATGCAACCGCTCTTTCACACTTCCGCTCATAAATGCACCTTGCACATCCCATATTTTATCTTTTGTTTTCGTTTGACCCTTTCAATCAATATCCTACCATACAGCTCTCCAACTGAACTTAGCAGGCTTATAGCCCCGTGATTTCCACATTCCATACGTGACCCTTTACCTTTGTATAGAGGCATGATCACAGCCCTCCTCCAATCTATTGGCGTGTAACCCTCCTCTAAACACTGGTTAAAAAGCTTGCATAACCATGTGAGAATTATACGGTTATCTCCTTTAAAGTATTCAGCAGCAATATTGTCAAAACCAACATTCTTAGCATTCTTCATACATTTAATCACTCTTTTTATTTCATCCATGCTGATTTTGGGAACATTCACGCTATCGTCATTCATACCCAATTCGCTACTGGAACCACTATCAGTTGGGTTGCTTTCAAAAACCACTTCAAAGTATTTCATCCATCTCACTTTTATTTCCTTCTCATTCGTTAACATTTTTCCATCTTTTGATTTTATCACTTTCATACATTCGCTTTCTGGACCATTTCGGGACTTTTTGACCTCCTTCCAAAACAGTTATACAATATTTTCTTGGAAGTGTTTTGTCATTTTGATTGCTTCTTCCTCTTCCAGACGTTTTTTTTTTAAAATCTCAATCCTGATCCAATGGCTGAGCCCAGTGTAAGTTATTGTACATCCAATGAGGATTTTTAATTTATCGGTTTCTTTGTATTTTTGCTTCTTATTTTATACACAATTTTTTCCAAATATAAAATACAAAAAAAAAATACAGAAAACTGGTTTCCTTTCTTAATTTATGTGACAAATATGCATCCCGCGATACGAGCATAGGAGATGCCAATCCGAATCAATCTGTCTTTTTTGCAAACATGCATAATTTTATTTAACAGGCGTAGTTAGTTATCTTCATGATTATTAGAACGTAATTTAAATATTTATGTATATATTTCTATTTTTGAAACTGTTAGTACATGGTGGAATTCCATTATAGTATATTATAATAAAACAAATATAAAACTTTTTTCCACTTTAATTTTTATTTGACCGTAACCGGGTTTCAGCTCGTTAGGGCCATCTTCAGACTGGTACAAATTATTCTAAATCTATCGTTTTTATACACAACATATGGGGGAGGGCAAGAGGGGTGGACTACAAGGGTTTAAATCAATTATCTTAATTACATTTGTAATTAAGTGCAAATGTTAGTAATTAGTTAGTAATTAAGTGCAAATGTTAGTACAAATGTAATTAAGATAATTGATTTAAACCCTTGTAGTCCACCCCTCTTCCCCTCCCCCATATGTTGTGTATAAAAACCATAGATTTAGAATAATTTGTACCAGTCTGAAGATGGCCCTAACGAGCTGAAACCCGGTTACGGTCAAATAAAAATTAAAGTGGAAAAAAGTTTTATATTTGTTTTATTATAATATACTATTTATGTATATAATTATAGCTTGGCAATAAAATGTGGACATAAAGTGGAACTACATTTTTTAATATGGCAATACCAAACTGCTCTGTCTTTGAAATTTTGCTCCTCACATTTGAAATTGACAGTTCATCAAAAACATCATAATTCGATTTTTTACGTCCTTTTTATTTAAATTTTTGATCTGTGAACTTACATCTGATACAAAAATTTCGGAAATATAAAAAGTTACCTTTTCCGTGAAGTGTCTCTTGCAAAGTTTTAAATAATTACAAAATGTTAAAACATAAAATTCTCTACTTGCAAAATATTAAATAATTACAAAAAGTTAAAACATAAAATTCTCTTAAATGTGATGTCGAATCATCTCCTTTCGGAAAGTACCACTATTTTCTGGATACCGTTTGGTGAAAGTAAAAAAACGTGCACTTGGACTATTGTGCTTTTTTAAACATACAGTAATCTTCTATGAGCTGTCTTGGTGTTTGTCATTTAAAACGTTTACGATCGCATAACTCCCATTTTTTGTTTATTATAAAATGTCTTACTGCACATACGAGGTTTGTTCAAAAGAAAAGATGAATTTCGAATTTTTCCGAAAAGTATTTATTTATTCATCAATATCCATTTTCTCCCCTTCAAAGTAATCCCCCTCAGATATAATGCACTTATGCCAGCGCTTCTTCCAATCCTCGAAGCACTTCTGGAATACGCTTTTCGGTATGGCCATCAGCTCGTTCTTCGATTCTGACTTTATCTCATCAATTGTGGCAAAACACTTTCCTTTCATTGGTCTCTTCAGTTTCGGGAATAGGAAAAAGTCGCAGGGAGGCAAATCTGGTGAATACGGTGGTTGAGGCATGATTACAGTGTTGTTTTTGACCAAATAATCACAAACAAGCATTGATATGTGAGCTGGTGCATTATCGTGATGCAAAATCCATGATTTGTTTTTCCACAATTCCGATCGTTTGAGCCGTATTGTTTCACGCAAACGTTGCATAACTTCCTTGTAGTATTCCTTATTAACCGTACGACCTGTTGGAAAGAACTCATGATGCACCACGCCATTGTAATCGAAGAAAAGAGTGAGCAAAACCTTCACATTTAATCGAACTTGGCGTGCTTTATTCGGTCTTGGCTCTTCTGACCGCTTCGACTGGGATGATTGGGCCTTGTTTTCGACGTCATAACCATATACCCACGTTTCATCACCAGTTATGACCCTTTTGAGCAAATCTGGATTGTCGTTGACGTCATTCAACAACTCCTGAGCGATACTAATGCGACTTTGCTTTTGCTCAAAATTTAGCAATTTCGGAACAAACTTCGCTGCCACACGTTTCATGCCCAAAACATTCGAGAAAATTGCATGGCACGAGCCGATTGATATGCCAACATCCTCTGCAACTTCCCTAATAGTGATTCGACGATTTTCCAAAACCATTTCCTTCACTGTTTCGATGTTTTCTTCGTTTGTTTACGTGGTTGAAAGGACACTCATCGTCATTAACATCTTCTCGGCATTCTGTAAAGCGCTTGTACCACTAATAAACACTTTTTTGAAACAAAGTGGACACGCCGAATGCCACAGTCAACATTTAAGTGCGTTGGAGCACTTTATTCCATTTTTAACGCAAAATTTAATACATATTCTTTGAACCATTTTTTTCAAAAGTAAAAAATCGAAGAACACACAAAAACGTGACTAACCTTTCCAGTTGTCAAAAACAAACCACTAATCCAAATGGCTGATAATGCTAACATATGTGTACTAACATAACAACAACAAAAAATTCGATAATCGAATATACACAGCCCGCGAAAACTCAAAATTCACCTTTTCTTTTGAACAAACCTCGTATGTATATTACTTTTCATTTTTTTTCATAATTCTTACCTACATGATGTTTTTAGAAATATGTACGTATATTTTTAATAACAAATTTAGAAGAATCATTTTAAAGAGATTCTTGCTTGTGTAGTGATCTACTGTAATGTGCGCTCTTAAATTGATTTGCTTATATGTACATAATAAGGAACTCCAGTCCAATTTTTTTTTATCAATAATGACATTACAATTTAAAATACCAGTATATTTAGTATTTTTTTTCTAACATTAGTTTTCATAGTTAAAATAATTTCAAAAGTCCACCAAAACAAGATTTTGATCAGTTTTGAGGTTAGAATGTCAAATGTCAAAACAAGGATGAGCTTTACCGTACATAATTTTATATTCTATTCATAGTAAACCATAACTAAACATAAGTAATAAAATTATCTACCTTTTTAGAAACTTTAATTCGAAGAATAATAATAGTATTGAGCATTAATATTATCATAATATCCATATTGATAATTTGTTTGCTCATGAATACTTTAATTTATTTCACTAATAATAGTTTTTTTTTAAATATTGAACAACAATTATAGAACTTAAAGTCACCCAAATTAAGTTAAAATTTCTCCAAAACTAAAAAAAATACTAAACAAAAGTTAAAAATAATTTTTTTCATACTAATCCAAAAACAGAATGCGCACGTGACGTCAGATGTTTCAAATGCAATGGTACCAACATAACAAGGTGTTTTGAAGAGATGATTTTTTATTCACTTTTAAATAATGATTTACAAATTCTACGTATAAATTATATGTAATAAAAGTTATATATTCAGAATCGGCGTTAGCTGATCTATATGAATACATATTTTTAAAGCCATTTTATTTTTCACTGGAGTTACAAGAAAAATTACAAAAAAAAAGCATGATTTTTATTCCCTGTATCATACATAATTGGTATGCAGAAGAAAATACTCATTTGGGTAAATAAAAAGATGGCACTTATTAGAAATTACATGTAATTGTTAGTAAATGCAGATATGTATACATGGCCATACAAACTTAATTATACAGGAGCTTTGTTACATGGGTGTGGGGTATCTTAGGATAGTAGATTATTGCAAGAAGCTTTGCACTGTTTTACATCTCATCTGGTAAAAGAACATCTTAAGGAATGCAGTCTTATTGGACAAACTGGATGCCCAGCGATTGGGCCATGAAGCACAGGATGTCGGTGTGCTCTTCAATCTGGAAATAGCAAACAAATCCTTATTTAATGGAGCGTTCACAAAGCAGAAATCCTTATTGAATGAAATATTCTCAAAGCAGAAATTCATATTGAATGAAAAATTTACAAAGCAGAATTTGGTACATAGCTTAAGTAGTTTAGGGTGGCCTTACAATCTTGGCTGTGGGCTTTCCGCCCCCGTGGCCGGCCTTGGTGTCTACGCGAGCCAGCAGCGGATTGAGCTGTTTGCCGGCGCCGCTGGCCGTGTGCTGCAGCTGCGCAATGTACTTCAACGAGTGCAGTGGCACCACGCGGTCGTCGTGGTCGGCCGTCAGCACCAGGGTGGCCGGATATTGGTGGCCCTCTACAATATTTATATAGATATCATTTTAGATTGGTTACGATTTATACCATAAGGTTCCAAGATGTTTTGTTTTATTATATTGATCTGCGTTTGTTTGTAATATTTTGTAAATTTCATGTCTCAGAATCATTTTTTTAATGGACAATTTGAATGCATTGATGTTTTATAAGGTTTTTGTAGGAGAGTGGTAATCTATTATAAAGTTTTATGACATAGTAAATGAAATTTCTCTGTTCACTCAATTATGAAAAGGATTCTATCCAAGAATGATACCTGCGGTACTTCTAATTTAATGGGTAGCGGATCCGACATCACGTCTCCAACTTTAGTAGTCTGATACCTGTCCTTTAAATAATCTTTAAACCATTCTAATGCCGATCCCTTCATTATATTTTTTTAAAAATATGTTCAATTATAACATCTGCTACTTCAATCCATTGGAAATTGAAAATCATTACTCACCCGATTCTTTGAGGTTCTTAATGTTATGCAGTGGCGAATATTTGATGAGGTTATTAAAATCCTTTTCCTCATCAGAACTGCCATAGTCAGAAACCCAAGCGTGGCCAATTGTAAATTTGTGGAATCGTAGCATATCCAAAACACTGAGAAAACATTGGAAAACAATTATTAAATTTAAAACACAATAAAATGTGATTTCTAATAATACTAGAGAATAGTTTTTTTTTCATATTTAACCCATCGAGTCTTTTGATAATAAATGATAATTTTTCTTATGTGTAAACTTTTAAATGGCAATAAAAAGTGTGTTTTTCTCTTTCTAACACAGTTTAAATCATATATCGTACAAAATGAAATAACATGACTTTTATGAGTCCGTTTTGGGCTGGGAGAAATATCTCCCAAAAAGACTTGAGGGATTAAATTAGAATAACTGTCATTACAGATCTACACACTTATCTGTGCAGGCGGTCAAAAGAGAAATAAAAAAGGTACTTGATGCCCCCGATGACTCAGATAAGTATGTGGTGGATCTGTACCACTAGATATCATCAACAAATAGTTGCAACGTTATCTCAATATAATTTTTTTTATTATTGTTAATTACTAAACATGTTTTTTTTGATTATTATTAATTACGAAACAATTTTTTGTTTTTCACAGGGGAACGTATATTGTCCTATATGCTAAGAGTTCACCTGTGTTGTGGAGGATATTATTCAAGATTAAATTAATTTAGTATGACTAGTTCTACACAAACATTTCTTAACCTCTGGAGCGCGTGGGATTGTCGACCCTAAAAAATGTTCATAGTTTACTAAATTGAATTACATTCATTTGCCAACAAAATAGTAAATCAGATAGTAATTCTTGCTTCTCGTTTTGTGAAACGCCACTCGTCTGGAATTTCAAACAAAAATAACAACTATCAGGTATTGCATCATTCCTTGACGCGCGTTCATTTGTGTTTTATTCTGTATTTAGCTTTATGGAAATATGATAAACCTTCAAGGATATTTTCGTATTTAATTTTTAAAAAAATTTTGCCGGTGCATGCAGATTTCCCCTTGGCACACGGCGGAATAAATAGACCATAGAAGCTCTGCATTCCAAAGGTTAAAAGAGAAGTGTAGTATTGTAAATTGAATTAAAATGTATTCTTTTCAATAATAATACAAAATAAAAAAAAGTTGTGTTGTGACTTACCCGACTTGAGCAATGGCTGCCCCAAAGAGATCGGGGCGCTGGTTGATGCAGGCGGCCACCAGGAGGCCCCCGTTGGAGCCCCCCTGGATGGTCAACAGACTTGGATTGGTATACTTATGATCAATCAGGTACTCAGCTGCAGCTTGGAAATCATCAAACACATTCTGCTTGTTCAACAGGCGGCCCGCGTTGTGCCACCGCTCACCGTACTCTCTAAAATAATTCAATTGATATACAGGTATTATTCAGGTTTGTAATAAAAAAGGTGTCAAGCATTGAAATGATCAAAAAGGAAATAGTTTTAAAGTAAGAAGTTATGAAACTATTGATCACAAATAAATAAATAAACATTTCCGAGTTACAAATAACCTGACAATATTTGAATTCCTCTACTTCTATCATTATAGCAGGAAAATGTTGCTTGTGCAGTGATGGGAGAACTGGCTAGCAGAGGATTTAACCTGTGACACTGCAGTGGGAACCCGACACTATGCCCACTTGGCTAACCGGTAAAAACGTTAATTTAAAAAGTACAAATACTGATCTAAGTATGAAGATGCTACAAAGCAAAACATGTCACCAGAAGGTAGATACAGAAGATAAGTGAATATTAACAAATATAAACATATTATTACATATATGTATAAGTATTAGACACGAGCGAAATTGAATGAATAAATTCAATATTGCAACACACTCACTCCATCTAACGTATAGAATTAATTAGGCAGTAATTCCGAGCAGAGCATATTCGCTTTTGCAGTCCATATTCCCTAATTCAGAAAATTAAGAAATATATTCCATTTTCAGTTGTGATGTCGTAGTCACTACGTCTCTGGTCCGTCGATATCGAGTCTGTCCATACTAGGTATGGAGGGCGCAAGTTAGTCAAGTCACTGTGAGACACTAGTCAGAAGTTCCTGATTCATTCCTCAATGCTTGCGGCGATTCCGTTCGTCCCTAGTCCCAGGGCGGCGAAGCAGTCAGGTTCAGTAGTCTGGCGAAAATTTTATTTCAGAAGTAATTAGTAGGGCGCATCGATGTTATAATTGTTCGCTGGCAGGGTGTCTTGATAATAACGTAAAGTATTATAGTGATTTTGTCCTTTATTTTCTGTGATTGAGTGTCGCTCACTTTTAGTCGGTTTTTTTTTGCCTCGTAATATTATCTTTAAAAACTAAATCATCACTTACTACATTGAGGTGTACATTTATTATTCATTATCCAGTTTTTTTTTGTGCCATCTGTCTGAATGGAGTTGAGTAAGATTGTTATTTTCGGGTTTATTATATTAAAAAATATATTATTTCCAACACTAGCGCAATTTGCAATGCGAACCCCCGTTTTTATTTATTTATTATATTTTATTATTTATTTTTTTTTATGAATTAAAAATTGAAGGAATGACTTAAATGAATAAATTCACAAGACTGGGTGAATCAGACTGAGTCAATTCACTACTGCAAATGAATCTGCCCATGTCTAACATGTATACACATATATAATTTGAATAAAAACAAATCGGTATAATGTTTCTAAGGGGTGGTTATTACGAGACTCATCTGTAAGGTTACGCAACAGAGAAAGGGGGTGAGATATAGATATTTAATGTGCAAAGCAGGGAGGAAGAAAGTATAAAGGAGCTTACCCTCCTCCTCTAATGTTAGGGACAGCGAGAATTCCATTCATATGTTGAATGAACACAAGTCGTGTCACACTAAATGTTGGCTGTATATTTATATTGAACCCACCATAACCATAGAGAAGAACTGGGTTGGTGCCATCTAACTTAATACCCTGGAATTAAATCATACATAATGTATCACTAATAACACAAACACACAATATTAGGATACAAATAGAGAATAATCACGGATTGTTGGCTTTGGGTTTCAAGTGTTTCTTCCTCCTACTTCTTGAGCCAACATTTCGGACGGCGTTGCAGTGAACCCACATGTATGAGTATTGATTGTAATAACACTATCACCGATGCACAAATAAACATGCAACTACACATCTGTCCCGAAGACGGACACTGCAAGGCTGTCCGAAACATTGGATTGAGAATGAGGAAGAAACACAAGACGACTCAACATCCAAGAGGAGCCCGAAAAAAAGACAAAATCATCAAGGAAGTAAAGTTATGTTTAAAAGAATACGAAAGAGAAACAAGTCTTCCATTGACATGTTAGGTGTAGCCTTAAGCGACCAGCCCGGGCACAAGGGCTCTATAGAAGTTATAGTTAAAAGAGCCTCAGTAGGCCTCCTCTGTGTAGTTAACCCTTCCCTTATAGTGGTAGAAAATCGAGCTCCGGTGCTGTGTACTCGGTACGCATTTAGAATTTTGTAATTTTTAAGTTGGATAACAATGAATAATTTACATTTATTACTTATGTAAATTATTTTATTAGCAGTACATATGTACATCAATAAAATACTGTGTATACGTGATGAAAACGAGGAAAAAACATCAGCTACGCATAAAACGCATGATACATTCATTACAACCGGCAAACCGGCGGCTAGTACTGACGACCGCGCATCGTGGCACGGTGAGCAAAACCCCGTACCCTTCTCGCTCACTACCACACCCCTTAGCAAGTTATCAACGTACGCAGACATAATACGTATATATTAACTTTTTTTTTCCAGATTTATCGACAATACATTTTTTTCTGTTACGTTCGATAAGTACTTATATATTTCAATTATTTTATCCAATACATAAATGTATTGCTGAGGAACACCTAAAATATGAAATCTGTATTTAGTACATTTAAATAATTAGATACATGTCAAATCAGTTGACAGAATCGGCCAGGAAGGGTTAATGTAAAAAAAAAAAAGAAACACCGCATTTTTTAAACTTAACTGTGCTTAAGGATTGGTGCTGGGAAAACTTGTTTGTGAAAGCAAATAAAAATAAGATGGCTGGAAATAATGTGACTTACCTTTTTACACACAATAAACATCGGCACTTTGGTTCCATCTTTGCTTTCATAAAAGATCTGCTTGGATTCGTATAGTGAAGAATCAAGTCCAGGTACTGTGACCTCACGGAACACCTGAAATTTTTTAACTATCAATACAGCCTAATATTCCTCATGACAGCCATTTTTTTTAAATACATATCATAAAGGGGGTGTCTCAACAGGAGCGTTGAATTTAAATTTCACTCAATTTTTTTAAATAAAGATGTCAGCTCTAAAAGTTTCACGTGTCATCTGTCAACCTTGCAATTAAGTAGATGCGAGGCTGTAATGCAAAACTGCCTATTTCCAAAATGGGGGAAAAAAATAGATATATATGCTGTCAGGGTAATTCGAGGCTAAGGAATCGTGACTGACATTTATGATAAAATCCTTTTAATTTTTCATCTTAAAAAACACCCTCTTTTACAAAATTTACTGTTTCTAGCAAAAAAATATGTACCCTTTTCCTCAAAAGTGACTATTTTTCACATTCTATTTCCAATAGAAATTTGAGAAATATTTTATTTTTTTGCAAAACCCACTATCTTTCCTTCGAATGACGGAATGTTACTAAATTTGAAAACAGTGAATGTAAGGATTTTTTTGCTGTTTTCCTGGCTGGAAACTGAATCAGGAAGTGTGGACCTAATAAAGTCTTCTCCGTTGCAAGTTTTTAAATGTTTTGAAGGACGTTGAAAAGTTCTATTTTTGGAAATAGGCAGTTTTGCATTTCAGCCCCACAAATATGGAACGCTACACAAAAGAACAACGCGTTATTATTGTTAAAACTCATAATAGAGCTTTTGTAAGGAAAATTTTCTGGTCGTATAATTTCAAGAAATGCCGATCAGAATTGGCCAACAAGACAGTGTGATTTAACATTATGCGATTTCTTTCTTTGGGGTTTTTTGAAGTCACATTTGTACTGTCAATAAGCAACAAACAATTAGTAAGCTCAAGGTGGAGATCCAACGTGTTATTGCCACAATCGAACCACATTTATGCAAAGATGTTATCTTAAATTTCATCAAAAGAGCAAGAGTTTGCTGGGATAGCCGTGGTGCGCATATTTGTTTGACTATTTATTCCATACATATTCAAAATGTTTGTACAACGAAATAAAAATATGATCAATTTTTGAATAATGTGTTTAATTCAAAAACCAAATCTGGCACTCTTATTGGGACGCACTTTATAAACTTCTTCCCGTATAATGGCATCAACCGAAGAAGCAAGGAAATTATGGAATTCCGTCTTTATTTTTCATTACACAGAAAGGATGAAGGCTTTAAATTATCCTTTATTTTCTATTTGTGACAATCATGGAGATAATTACTATTAATAAACCAAATTACAGGGTTATTAAAATGATGGACTCAATTTCACACATTCTCTTCTAATACACGCGCGGTCGGCCCGAGCTTTTTCCTTTACAGAGACATCCAGTTTGCTCAAATTGGTGATATCAACGACAAATGCTCTTTCTAGTTGGAGATTCAATGTTAAAATGGAGATAAAAGGTACACTGCACTACAGTTACTGACTCAGTTTTACAGAACTCACAAACACAGAAAACCTTGTGCTGCGGAGTAGCCATTTTACTCACAACCAACGCAAAATGGCTGTCTGGCGGAGCGAGCACTCCAGCGGTCGTTTGCGCAAATATGATAAATCTACCTGTGGAATTCGAAACGTTCAGACCTCCTCTTTCAACATATAATTTAAGAAATATAGAGGTTTAAAATTGAGTCAATCATTTTGAATAACCCTGTTTTATAAGGTATTTGATTATATACCTTTGGTTCTGCTTTTGGTTGGTTGAAATCGTAATGGTAAATAACTCCTGGCGTCATGAAGGACACAAACTGGTAGAATATTTCAGTGTGCTTCTTCTTGCCTGAAAAACCCACGATTGTTCCAACTTCGAGGGGGAAAGTCTTTAAAAATTCTGCCGATGTAAGCGAATGGAGTTGGAGAATACTCTGAAAAGTACAAATATTACAACTCAATAATAATAAAAAAAAAGTGTTAGTTACAAGTCACTAAGATTTTTGATATGATTGACAAAAATAAGTTATGGGAAAAGTTTGCAAGAAAAGACACTCCACCCCAGGAACAAGTGCTAAATCACCAAACATAGTAAGCCACCTACAAACGGGGTGACCTATGACAGAGGTGTTGTTATACCCTCAAAATTTATCATTTTTTAAATATATTTTTGCAGAAATATTTTAGAGTAATATTCTTGATAAATATTTATGTTTTAACCTTGTTACATATGTTTTTTATGTTTTTATTTTATATATATATATTTTTTTAATGTTTTTATTTTACATATTTTGTAACCTTGTCTGTAAATTTTATGTTTTAAATAACAAGCTCCCGTTAGACAAACTACCAAAAAGTAGTTTATCGGGACTTTTTGAATTGTATTTTTTCTCGTGTAAAATTAAATAAAAAAAAATAAAAAAGTGGCAGTGAACCTATAGAAAAGTGAAGTAATTAAATAAACTCACCTTCACATCTTGGATGTAGTTGATGACTAGTTTATCATTATTGACACATACTGCCCAGTCCAGAACGTTAGTAGAGTGTTCCTACAACAAAATAAAATCAATCTAACATACGTTACATAATAATCACAATAATCGAAAGAATATTAGGATAAACAACTCACCGCCAACAGTGTTGTCCAATTTTCTTCCTGTGGAGTATCCAAATCTATGGTTATGAGGCGGTAGTTGGGAGCATCTTTGTTTGTTCGGAAAAGGCACTTGGATCCTTCGTTAGTGATATACTGTGAAAACAAATGTTTAAATTCATTAAAACTACTCGGGCCACATAGTGCTTTATTTGTCACGACACATCAAAAGCAGTTAAGTTACGTTGTCTATATCTGTCACCAAATGACACATCCTCATAAAACTCATTCTATCTCCTTTTCTATTATGGTCAAATATATGATATAAACAGTTTCAGAAAGAGAGAACACCAAGCTTTCTCATCACATTTAAAGGTTTACCATAGATGCTACCGAATAATTTGAAATAATTCTATGAAACAACATTTAGCTATTGAAAAATATTGGTCAATGTTTGCCAATTTTTGAATAATTATTTTTAAGCAAAGTAATAAAATTATTTAGTAAAACTCTGGTCAGATATTGGCATTATGATGTTGATCATTAAGGTGTCGTAGGAAAAATGGATAAATATGTGATAATGGTTGATGAATATACGCACCTCATAATCAGCTTCAAATTTGAAGACAAACTGCGTCAGTTCAAGTTTCCCATTGATTTGGGGATACTTGGAGAGGTCCGCAAAGAACAGCAAGTTGTCCCGGCAGTCCTTCACCGGAGTCACAATTAGGTAACGCCCACAGTCGCTCACCTCTGCCCCACTACAAACATTCAATCACTTATTGTAATGATACTCTACTCTTCACGATGATTACAATTTATTGAATCAACATTACGATTGTTTGATCCAATATTAGAGAGGAAAGAAAAGCAATTTTTGAAAAAAATTATTATTATTTAAGACAATATATAATGTAATAATAATTGGATACTTTGTATAGCGCCGTTTTTGTGAAAAATCACCTCAAGGATGCTATAGTATAAATTGGTGGACTGTCAATTGGTAACTAAGGAAGATTGTTCTGAACTTACATTCGCCAAAGAGGTTCGTCGGTAAATTCTGCAACAAGCACATCTTCAGCCTGGGGAGTGTTCACGATGTGGTAGTAAAGTTTGTGGTCCTTGTTGGCCTGGGTCTCGGAGCCGTCGGTCTTACCCGACTGGTCGGGATAACGCTGCAGAGTAAGTTTAAGGTCAACAAACATGCTTACAAATTGATAGCTTTCTTATTAATTGTTATTACTTCGCATTATTTTGAAGAGCAAAACTTTCTAGAAAATTGATTTGTATTTATGAAAAAAACTTGCTTAGGTACCCCGTAAAATATTCCTTTATTATCCTTCGTCCATGAGATTGAAGAGAACTTAACCTTCTCCAGAACTTCGGGGTAATCTTCACCTGAAAACCAATTACATAAATGTTATAAACATTATGTATGTTCGAGTCCAAATATGGCCAAACAACCGGGAGACGCCGAAACTGGTTTAATAAAAAAAAATTATAATCCCAAGAAGGGTGATCAATATTGATTAGAAAAAAAAACTGAGGTCGCTAATTTACATAAGACCTTTCGACTCCCAGGCCCCGGACAGGTCAATGATATTTTCTCATCAAAAAAGAATTTCAATATTTAAAAAATAAAATTTCACCAGAAGTAAAGAAAAAATTAGCTTATTTCGGGCAAACGAACACGCCCACAACTCACTTCTGTGAGTAAATCTCTTCAGTGTTAGTCTTCTTCTTTCATATATTATGGTGGTGGGGTCAGAGGGAAACATCGAGGTCTGCGAGCCAGTCTAGGACCTCTGTGTTACGGTGGAATTCCACCATGAATTAACAATTAAAAAGGATTATTAAATTAGAAAATAATTTTTTTTTTTTTTATTTGTTTTGAATACCTGTTTTCACATTTTTGATGTGGATCGTGATCCAATCCGAGCCACTAGCGCTGAGGCCGTACGCAAAGATCTTGCCGTCCTCCGAGAAGGCAGAGCCCGAGAGTGCCACGGTCCCGTCCTCCGACAGCGTGTTGGGGTCCAGGAACACTCGCGCCTCGTCATCGAGTGAATTTTGTACATAAAGGACACTAGAAGGCAAATTCATGTAAAAGTAATGCACAACATATATGTTTGATTCTGTCAAAGATTTCAATGAAATGCAACCTAACCTAAATATATTTTTAACCGATTGCTACGTTCGTTAAAATTTATATTCACTAAATAGGCACAACATAAATTAGAAATAAGAACATGGAAATTGAAAGAAAAATGTACACGTTAAGGTAGCAGAGCTGCATTTAAGATAAATTACCGATATTTAAACGGTTGCCGCTAAACGCCAATTTTCTGCTCATTTCAGTGTTTGATCAACTGACAATCATAACTGAATGAGTTATGCTCGACGGTTGAAACAGGTTAATAATCGGCAGTTAATGGGGGTCATTCAAATATCAAAAAATCAAAATGGTGCTAATAGCCCAAACCTATATTCAGATATTGTCAATTGTATTCGTTACCTTTGGTTTTGCAGGCCCGTATTCATGAAGAAGAAGTATTTGTCACCTCTCTTGAATGGGCACGAGTATTTGGGATGGTTCCAGAGCTGCGTGAGGCGGGCGTTGATATTGGCCTTGTGCGGACAGTCATCCAGGTACGGCCGTGTCACGGCGTTCTGCGCATCCACAAATTGGGCCGTCTCCGCCGACTCGGGCTCCTCGAGCCAGCGGTAGGGATCCGCTATCTACAAATAACAGCACGTCACATCATTCCATCCCCACTGAAGGAAGCGGGACTCATCAAACATGGTTAACACTATTTCAGGCAACGTCTCATTCTGAATTACGGTATTTTACCAGGGCGATACTGAGAGAATCTGACACTTTGGAATGTGCCACAAACATACTATTATATGATTAGAATGTTTAATGATAGATTTATCACAGAAAACTTAAAATGATTAATTATTAATGGGACCCGGAATCGCCATTGCAAAGGTAGGGCAGAGGCCGTAGAGAAAAATCATTTCATTTTTCATCATCACCTTCTTTCTTTTGTCATATTCGGGTCGAAGACCCATTGCCTCGATAAGACACCTCCAGATATTTACTTTGCCCGGGACCGGGCCCACTGGACGTCTTCCCTCTGGAATTGTACTCAATATTTTCAGTGAAAGTTGGTCTTCTGGCATTCTTAATATATGTAATTTTCTTCTGGGCATACTCAATTTCACTCCCCGCAGCTCAGAAGGGAGGGATATGCCTCTACCCATTTTTTTAGACTGCTGCGAAGCTGTATAGAGAATTCAGTTATTTTGGAAGGCATAAGTTTCTATGTTCCCGATGACCACCTAAAGCTACGTTTTCCTCGGTGCTACTATCGCGATGATCATTCAACGATGACCGATAATCACAACGATAATTGCAACAATAATCGTTGAGCATTATTTCTTTGTATTTCCTATGGAACTGTTTTGCTTCGAGCGACTGCCGCTATAGTCGTTAACAATGATTGTACGTCTTGAATAGTTGTGCAGGAGAAGGGTGAACATAATCATCAGTCTCTAACGTTATTTGTTGTGAGAATGTGTATATATCATGGATCCTTCGTTTTCTGAAGCGAATGATTGAAAAAAATGGCAGAGATGGGTAGTGATCAATTTTTGATATAGTCTTTCTTTAACGTTTAATTGTTTAACAATAATCGTTGAATTGTCATCGCGAAGGTCGCACCGAGAAAAACGTAGCTAAAGACAGCGTAGCCATAGATTATTCCCTACCTGTAGGACCAACCTGCCAATGATTCTCCCGATGGGGAGGAGTATATTGCTCCTAAACAAAATCTCCCAGGATATTGACATATGTTGCATCAGTGAGGAGAGATTCAAAAAGGATATCTTATTGATTCTTGAAAGAGTCTCGACTCATTGACCCGATTTCCACCACTGTCAGCAATTTTTTATTTTTATAAATCTCTATGTACGAGTACATTATGTAATTATTATATTTATTAAACTCACTGTTTGTAATGTATATGGAATAAAAAATAAATTATTATTATGTCCAATCCACCTCGATTGCGATTTTCTTATGAAGAGCAGCAGGAATTCAATGTTAAGTCTATCTCGGATCGTTGAGATTCTTATTCCATACCATTTTGTAACTCCGCTCAAAAATATTATTTTGGCAGCTTGGACCCTGGAATGTATTCTCTCGTTCAGCATCCGGATTTGGTGACTGTATGCAAGGGTAGGGTGGTACACTAATAACTCAGTCTCGATGCTTTGCTTATCTTATCACTGAGCTGTTGTAAAGAGGACGCAGCACATCTCTTGCCACACCTATTCTACAGTCAATTTATTTGTCTTGCGGGCCATTGCTTGAGAATTCTACCTCAAGTTACTTTATGGTATAATCTACCAGTTGTTAAATGTATCACTGAGTTTGGTGTCTTCCCATAACCAGTATGTCTGTGGTTTAAGTGCTCATCCTCACTCCTGACGCACACTCTTTGTTAAGGCGGTTGATCCACTCTTGTAGTCCCTCTTGGAATGAGGTTAATCCCCGCGAAGGCATCAATAAATAAATTCCAATTCCAAATGTAAAAAAAATAAACATAAAATATATTATTAAGTTAGTATACCTATGGCGTTTGGGAAAGACTTAACCCCTTAGAAATTTATATAATTTAAAAAAAAAAAACCCAAGAAATATAGTATAGACCTTTTAATTAGGCAACATTAAAAATAATATAAACCTTGGCTCAAATACAAATAAGCATTTTATGTTTTACATTTAAAAGAAAAAAAAATTGTCTACAGCTCAGCCGTACTTCTGCGATGGCAAATCATATCTATTTTAATTTACCTTGGTTCCGTGATATTCATCAAAGATAGTTTCATCTCTGCGTGCTGCGGGGTATTCAAAAGGCATATTGGAAACACTGGGCCGTCTCGGACAAGTAGAATAGTGTTTAAGAAACTGAAAAGTTAATACATACAACCATTATCGTATCTTAGTATTGATAAAGTGATTAAAGTCATCAAAATGAAATAACGTATTTTACACAGAAAACGAAAGTGGATAAGTGGTAAACTTAATTATTGTTATTGATTATTTCTGTGGTGAATTGAATCCACTGCCCGCTATTAATAAAGTGTTCACTGGTAATCAATAACCGACCGCTCAGCTAGAGGAGAAATTAGAACTCATATTAATGATTATTGAACCACATTATGTATAGCTGCCGTTCTGAGCAAACAATCGAGCAATTGAATAAAGGTCCATATCGGTGATAGCTCAATTGAGCATGCGCGGATACGGAATAAATATCGGTAAGACGTTATGTTCATAAATGATTTAAATTGATTTTAATAATAACATGTTATGTATGGTAAGTTACACAAATATGTTTCAAATTGTTGAGGTTAAGATGCAAGATAACTACAGACTTACGGATTGGGAAGAACAGTAAATCTGGCGGCGATCTAGATACAATTTAGAAATAGCGTTTTTGCCTAAAGTACTTTGAAAATGATGACAAGCGATAATCGACAGAAGAGAAAGATTTCTGACAGCTAACGTCATTGGTGTTCTTGTCGCCCGTAGAGCAAGACCATAGATATGAAATGTAGCTTTATCCAAAATGCGAAGACGAAGACGAAATGCTATCTTACTAGTCGTCAATGTCACTGTGTGACTGGCCAGTTATCATTGCATGCGAAATCTACATACCACTCATATCAATCTTATCATATTATTTATTTTATTAATTGTTTTTGTGTTTAATTCGTAGAACTCCATTTAATTTTTTTTTTAATTTAATGTAAATCAAATTTAATAATGTTATTATTAAGTTCTGCAAGTATTTTTAGTTGTTATTATTATATTGACAGCTGTTTCGGCGTTTAAGGCCATTTTCAAACTGTGGTTAATCCACATTGCGACGACTTATTTATATGATTTAATTTACCCCCACTCCTTTAGAAATTGGATGGATGGGTAATGATTTATTATCGGTAAAACCGATTTAGTTAGAAAGCAATTAAAATTCTGAATTCTGTGAGGTTTTCACACTTATAATGTGTTTTTACTCGTATTTAACTGACAATGTTTTCTTAATTGATTTATTTAAATGTGTTGTATTGTTTTGGTAATGTGAACATACTGAGAAGCGGTGAGTATATAATTTTCCTTACTTTATTAATTAATGTTATATTAGGGTCATTAGTTCTTTTGTTAATTTCTAATTGTTCAACTCCCTTAGCTAAATACATATTATACTATGTAGATGATATCCTCATATGTTGGATAGGCACCAACCGACAGTTAGATATCTTCAGTAAACAGCTTAATCTAAATGTACAATAATGTTATTATGTCTAGTTAATTAATTCTAATGTTAATATTAATATTGAAAGAATTGCCTAACTTTAATATGTATATTTACCAATGCGATGAGAATTTATCCCACGGTTTGGGCGAGGTCGTTTGGGTCGGAGTAAGTATTAAGTTATTGAATTTCTGTTATCTTTATATAATAATACTTTAGTGCAAGTTTTCTGTTTTTTTATTTTTCTTATGTGATTTTAAAATTATGTATCTGTATAAAAAAACCCTATGAGCATTTAAAAAAAAAATAAAAAAATACTGTGATGTGTTTTGCACCTGTGTGACTATTATAAGTAACTAAATATGTAAAAGCCCTTATAGGGCGTATATAATATAGTAAATAAAATAAAATAAAATTCCCACCTGGCGTATGTGCTCCAAAGATTGCAATCCGCTTGTTAAGATGGGCGAATCAATCAAACAGACTGTCTGTTTCTGCATAGAGGCAAGAGTTTTTTTCAGATATTTTGGGGCTCCCAGGATCAGCAGTTGGATCTGTACAGCACGCCCAGCTTCTGAGAGGCTAACTTTACTCTGGCTTTGATGGAGCCCTCCTGAGTCGGTCACTTAAGGTTACACCAAGCATATCAATGGAGGGCTTGTTGGTTCGTGCTAAAATAAGTATCTAAAATAGTAAGTTTAAGCATTTTGTTGATTTTTCTTTTTCTTTGCTGTCTTTTTGGTTTCATGTTTCATTTTGAGAATTGTTAACATCATCTATAATGATTAAACAATATATTACAATGAGGTTGACAAGCTTCAATAAGTTATTCCAAAATTGAAATTGGTTTTCTTTTGATTCTAATTTTTGTGTTACCTGACATTTTAGAGCTAATTCATACGGCGGAACATCAAGAAAACACGCCGCCATACACAGATCACAGCTAGGTGTCCGCGAGGTCCAACAGCATTTACGGAAACGGACTGCACTGCAATCTGCAGTCTCACGATTCCCGCCCCGCTAGCCCCCTTCCACATAGTACTGAGTAGTAAGTAAATGCAAGGAATGTATCACCATGTTCGAAACCGTGCAAAAAGAGAGTCCAGTGCACTCATTACAATTCGAGTCAGGAGGTTGTGGGTTTAATTCCAATATTTATTTATTTATTTAAGTTTTTAATCCAGCAGGACTGGGTGGGTAGTGCAAACCCAGTCTGCCATATCACATGAAACACATACAATATAAATAGAGAAATGAATACAATAAAATTAATAAATAATAAAATAATAATAATAATAAAAATGAAAAAGGTTAAATAATAATACAAAAAAAAGAAAAGAAACGTATTAAATAAAATAAAAAGTAATTACGAAAAGATAATTACATCAAAATAAAAGAAATAAAATGAAAAACTTAATAGATAATAGTAAAATAGAATAAATTAAATAAATTTAATTGAGTAGATCATCTTCAGGGTGGCAGTCGCATCATCTGCATCCATCGCTCATTGAGTGGAGAGCTGAGCCACGCGGATGCAGCCACGACAATGGCGTTGGTTGACTCCCGTGTCCTGCCCCAGAAGCTGGCTAGTCGGTGGCGAAGTAAGGCGGGGAATGAGTGGACCCTCCCTTCAGTGAACATCATAGAGGCACTGCAGAACCTTGGAAGTTGCCTGTATGCATTGTTGTAGCACACCCTCAGCTTGTCCCATTGCGCTGCTGAGTATTGCGACCACAGCTCAGATGTGTATAGGGCAGTGCAGTATGTCTTAAAAAGCATTTTCCAGACATCATCGCTACAGTGGTAGAACCGCCTTGAGAGCATTCCGGCGCGTATATTGATGGCTCTTCTTTGTCGTTCCATATCGTTCATGTCTTCTGTAAGGATATGCCCCAGGTATTTGACCTGCGAGGCCACAAGCAGTATATTTCCTTCTAGCCATATTAAACCACCAATATTAAATATAATATAATATTTCTTTATAAACATTTCATTTGCGAGTTGTTATGGTGTCCATTTGGTATGCGTAATGAAAAGCCTGAAAAGGGTGTAATGATTAAAAAGAGATTTATCTAATTAATAAAAAGTTTTATTTCTGATATAAATAATTAACATGTTTTCTATAAATCATAATCCATATTTTTGAGATATTGTCGTCAGACCAAATGATGAAATGGATTTGTAGGTAATACAGGTAGGACAAGCCCCCGAACTAAGCTAAACATTTCAATAACTGGCACACTATTATTTTGACACGGCACTCTTTTTTATTTTGGTTTTCATTGCAAAATTCAATAACTTTTTCAAAATATCGACACTGGAAAGGCAAAAGGGCTGAAGCGCCATTATGTGAACCTTACTTATGTACACCAGAGCAATTTCAAGGTTTTCTTTTTGCATGCAATCATCATCATATTTATACAATATCTCAAGTCGTAAAATCTAGAAGAAGTTAAATTATTATTGATTATGTTGGTGTCATAAACCATTTTGGTTATAATACAATTAATTATTATGTATAATATCTTTGGTCTTTAATGGACAACCATTCTTGTACTACATAGTAATGAGATCAAAGTGAGAGAAAAGGGGGCTTCGTTAACACTAAGATGCCATCTAGTTGAATGAGAAAAGGAACACTACCTACCAAAGTGTTTGAAGCCGAATACTCTCACGCGGTTGTGTTAACGATTAAGCCAAAGATTGTAATGGCAAAGCTACAGTAAGAATAATGTTTGAAAGCTCTGTAAATAGCACCTTTTACGCAAACGATCACTTGGTCTGTGCAAGTTTTCTACGCCAAATTATCAACCTAAGTACTGTAAATAATGTCGGGGTATCAAATTGATATAGAATGTACCTGGCCACTCAGAGACAACATTTTGGAAATAATATCGTCAAAAATCATTATTTATGTACACAGTGCAGCATTTCATGTATCCTACCAATGGTGAACAATACTGGATTAGAATACTATAGAATCTACAAGTAATTACAGAGAGCACGAACCCCTGACCTTGTGGAATACTGCTAGGATGCCTTGATTGTGCCCCAAAGAAAATACAAAGTGTCACAAACATGCGTTTGTTTGTTTGTTTACTTGCTTGCAAAGCTAATGCACCAAATGCAAGTGGCACTTGGAGCCAATACTCTCAGATAAGATAACCCCCAACAGTGGTGATTCTAGCACCACCAACTATTTCATGTTATTGTGCAAAACAAAGCAGCAATTTCTATTATCCTGACAATGTCTTGATTTTTTAACATTAAAAAAATATAGATATGTAATTAATTATTGTTACAACATTGAAAAAATATTTATCACATTCTAATCAACTATGTATTTACAATCATGTACTACTGATGTCTGACCCGCTAGTCTACAAAATGAATCAATATTAAATTATTCTCCCATTCGACTGCCGTTAGGGATTTTACAAATGTTTAAGTAGGTACATAATATAAGCACAATGAAACAATCTATTTGACATGTTGATTAAATTGACAAAGGTTTTTGCAAAATAATTAAGTACTCGACATGTAAGATATAATAATTTTAAAAAAACTACATACATATATTTTTTAAATTGATATATTTCTCAGAAAACAGGCTCAGAAAAACTTAATCTGTTGATATGAGCCTACCTCGGCTATAATCACATAAAAATAAAAATCCACCAGGGAATGTTCATTAGCATTTTTTAAAAAGAAGGGATGTAATGAAATAAATTTGACACCGTCTCAACTGTGCTGTGGCAATCTTACGATAATAATATAATAAGAATAAATGTGATATTAAGAGAATGGACAAAGAGCATCAGAAAGTCAAGTACATGGTTATTAACACACTTTATGCGGAAAGGGAGATCCTCTTAGGTCGGTCCTACTTTAATTGCGGGAAAGCAAATACTCTTAAATGACAATATCTCCAGTGCTTGACATTTGATGGCAACATGCAATACCAGCGCCCTCTAGCGGCCCGAGATGTACGAATTGTTTTTTTCATACATTTTAATAGATGTTCTGTGAAATATATTCTCAATAAATTATAGAAATTTAAATTTCAAAAAATAAATATTAGGTGATCTACATATGATTTTACTCCTTTTTTGACAAAGCTATGTGTGTCAAATATCATAGACGTCAAAAAACTGGCAACATGCTACACTACCGCCTTTAGTGGCCCGGGATATAGCGTTTCCAGACTGTATTGCTATTGTAATAAATATTTATTTTCTTTGTAAACAATTTAGGTCTCGCAAGCAGCGAGGGTTTAAATGTTAATAGAATCCTAATAGCCTCTATAAAAAATATATATACATGAGAAAAAAAGAGTAAAATCATATGTAGTCATGTAATATTTATTTTTTGAAATTTCGATTCCTATAATTTATTAAGAATACATTCTAATGTATAAAATAAAAAATCTATTAAAATGTATGGAAAATTTTGCCAACTCGCACCACCAGGGGCGCTGGTGTAATATCTTGCCATCACAATGTCAGGAGCTGCGCGTATTATTATATTTCTATGGTATTTGGGAAAAGGCATTGCTATCCAATATTTTTATATGTATACCAATCTCTTTGTTAAGGTCCCAAATATATGCATTTAAAAATTTTGATACAAGTTTTCCCCATCTTATAACTTTCGAGGGGAACGATACATTATCAAAAGGACACTGTATTGAATCCCGGGTAATGTAGAGTGGGTAATAAATCCTTAGTTATGGCACTGGAGATGCAGAAATTGTTTATATTTTTGTAACGACTAAGGCAAAGTGAAAATAATAATCGTTAGCAATTTAGTAAAATATGTAAATTTTTTACGCATAAAACGTCTATAATGACCCAACACTGACTTTAACTTCAGTTTATGGAGTTGAATTACAAAGTACGCTTTAATTTCAGATTGTGGTGAGTACTTACATATGTAAAAAAAATCCATTAAATGAATGCAATATTTTCAAAGATATAGTGGTATAAAACAATTTTTTTTTTCAAACGGGACCCCTGTTTTCAGCCGCATAAAGTGTGTTAAGAGAGGCTCTCTTGGTCGCACTCGTCCCAGCTGTCACACGCGTAGGGGTCATCATTGTCGCACTCAAACTCACAGGCGCTGCGGCCCGTGGCGTCCGAGCTCAGGTCCGTCATGGCCGCATCGGAGATGGGCTTGGAAATGTCCAGTATCTGCAACACACACAAGCACAACTTAAGACAAGCAAACACAGCATGCACCACCCCCTTAAAGTTTTTTTTTTTTTTACATTATCTCCACAGGAGGAAAATAATTTCCCTCAGGGCCTACGTAATCTTTGGAGATACTGGGCAGAGGGTGTTTTTAAGGAAAGGAAGGAGAGGTAAGGAAAAGGGTATGAGGGTAATGAATGGTTCCCGGGGTGGCGGTACCCAAACCCGCCTCTCAAATTAAAAATATCCCATCTGCTTTCTAACAATCCATCCGTCTGCTGGGATAGGGGGATCTATCAGATGGATGATTCTATTATCACCGTTTTAAAAAATCTATTAATTTCTTGCGAGGTTGTTAAGCATGAAAATCATTATCATGTTTTAAATGCAAAATCTTATGAACTCACATGCTCATACAATTGGGAAAAAAATCATTCTAATGTGCCAATTGCACTAATTCGTTATTACCGATATTTAACTCTCAGTCGAGTTTGAATGTAAAGGGTGTTTTTTAAGAGCTTGAGAACTTTAAATAATAATACAAGACAGAAATATTATTGGAATGAATTTTTTATTATTATAATCTGGTAGATAATTTCATGGCATTTATTTTTTAAATATGATTTCCGGCATATGTCCGCCGCGGCTACGAGTTACGTAGTCCATTCGATCAGTCCAATTTTTCAATACTTTTTCAAATAAATCAGGCCGTATGGCGTCAATAGTGGCTTGAATATTGGCTTCCAATGCTTCAAGAGTTGCTGGTTTGTCAGCATAAACCAATGACTTAACATAACCCCATAAAAAGTAATCGAGAGGAGGTAAGTCGCACGAACGAAGGGGCCAACCAACAGGTTAACAGGACCACTTCTGGAAATAAAGTTGTCACCAAATTGATTTTGCAATAAATTGATGGTTAAGCGCGCTATATGACAAGTTGCGCCGTCTTGTTGGAACCAAATGTCGCCGATGTTTGGCTGATTAATTTTTGGAAACAAAAAATCAGTCAGCATGGCTCGATAGCACTCGCCATTCACCGTAACAGCAGTTCCTTCCTCATTTCGAAAGAAATAAGGACCGATGATGCCGCCAGCGTGTAAACCGCACCAAACAGTCAATTTTAATGGATGTAATGGTCATTCGTTAATGGCTTGAGGATTGTCTTCACTCCATATATGGCAATTTTGCTTATTGACGAAGCCATTTAACCAGAAATGAGCTTCATCACTAAACATAATTCTTCGGTAAAAATGCTCATCTTCGGCCAGTTTCAAGTTAGCCCAACCAGCAAAAATGCGA
This sequence comes from Halesus radiatus, assembly GCA_022606495.2. Lineage (NCBI taxonomy): Eukaryota > Metazoa > Arthropoda > Insecta > Trichoptera > Limnephilidae > Halesus > Halesus radiatus. The sequence continues at coordinate 233,472 of JAHDVE020001309.1, forward strand.
TGTAAACTATGGTCATTTGGCTTTAATTCTTGCACGAGCTGTATTTTATATGCACGTAAGCCAATATCCTTAAGTAAAATTTTCCACATAGTCGAAGGACAAAGGCAGACAAGTTGAGAACGGCAACGAATCGACATTTCCGCGTCTTCTTCAACACTTCGCGCTACAGCAGCAATATTCTCTTCGGTGCACACATTTCTTTGTTTGCTGATGGATTTGAATCGAGAAGAGTAAAATTAGTGCGAAAACGATCAATAACTGCACGAATTGCTTGCTCACTAGGCCGATTATGTTGACCGTAAAATGGATGAAGTGCTCTATGAACTTGGAGAACAGATTAATTTTTTTCTAAGTAAATTTCCGCAATTTGGAAGCGTTGTTCCGACGTTAAACGATTCATGATGAATTGCCAAACCTTACTGAAAAGAAATGTCAACAAAATTTGACATTCTCAACTGTCAAACCAGCTAAAAAAACACCTTGTATATACTTCAGACCAGAATTTTTCTCACTTAACTTGACTGCAAACTCCAGAATTGGCCAATTGCTCGTTTCGCGGCGTTGAACACTTTTTGTTCCTGAACGCTGAGCGGTTTGAAATTGTAACGATTTCGGCACTATCTTCTTCCTATGACAAAGGGGATCGGATTGGGGGAAGGGAGGTGGATAAGCAATAACTGTGCATTGAAGATGGCAAAACACCAACAATACATCATTGAAAAGTTAGAGACACATTCATAGACAATATTAATAATTAACTAGGAATACTTACTTCTGCGGACGATCGAAGACTGTAGTTATCAGAGTGTAACTCCTTGTCCATAGAGATGGCGGTAAAGTGTCCTTGGGACCTCCTCTTCAGGTTATCCTTGGCCAACTGCTTCACATCTGGTTTGCTCACTCCTTCTTGGGGGAGTGTGCCACCTGCAGCTGCGCCTTATGGAAATTGAACATTACCCAAATTCAAGACTCAACTCTTCACTAACTCACTAATTCACAAATAATAATACAGTAGAACCTCCGTTATCAGGACCTCGATTATCACGTGATTTGGCAGCTTTGAAAAGAACAACTACTAGTTTTAAACAAAAATCTTTACCTAGTTGAATTTCTCAAAAAGACAACAATTTTTGTATGTATGCAATCACATATACACATTATAATATGTAACGTAAGTACCAGTGGCAGGCATTACTCTATGACCGAAGGTAGGATGTGTGTAGTTTTCAATGTTCGGGTATGAATTGTGCATCGAATATTATCAAATATGCTCAGGAATCACTGGTTAAGCTTTGTCAGGTTCGTGCTCTAACACCCTGTATATATATTTAGAATGTTTGAATGTAAACAGCTATACATATTTAGATCTTGTTTGGAAATGAAATAATAAAAACCTTGGCCATCTTGTCTGTCAGTACCAGGGGGCAGGGCTTGTGCGAGGGCCTGAGCGTTGAGGGGCGGGTCCGTGTGCGAGGCAGAGTGCGAGGTGAGAGAGGGCGCATCCTCTTCGGCCGACAGTGGCGACCCCGAGCAGCCCCAACCCGAGTAGTACACCTCAGGAGCGGCCTCCTGGCTCTCACAGTCAATGATGTCGCTGAAGTTGTAGTTGTTCATGTTGATGGTCTGTTTCAGCCAGGGATGCGTCATCAGCTGGGAGATGGTGCACCTCTCCTCGGGCTTCTTGCACAGCATCCAGCGCAGCAGGTGCTCCAGCTCTGTACTGATACTCTGCGGCAGAACCAGATGAGCCTGAATGGTGTCTTCTATATCCATGAATGGGTTCTCAAAGAAGACCAGGATATACAGAGTGATACCCATGGACCACATCTCTAGCTCAGGACCTGCATATCTAAATTTAAATTAAAAATACTTTTGCAGTAGAACAGATTTAATTCATTTGGTTAATTATGCGTACACATTACTTACATAGTAAGTAGCTTTAACAAAAAGTTCATATATATCGTTAAATATCTTAGTTTCGATTGTTTCACATAGATAGCACTGTCGGCAAGACAGTGCAGGAGTGATATTTGAGAGCCTCTCAAGGTCATAGCACACAGAATATTACCATTGGATAGAAAGGAGCTAGCTTCCAGGCTCTCCAAATCTATTATACGAAGATTCCGTGTATTATGTTATTTATTAAAAATAACAATAACATAATAACATAATACACCATGATTTGAACTTACTTGTTGCCAGCCAGAACTTCGGGGCTGCAGTATTCTGTGGTCCCATAGAAAGTAGAGAACAGGATGGTGTCATGGCGGAAGGTGGCCGAGCCAAAATCTATCAATTTCACATGGAACTTATTGTCGATGATCACATTCTCATCCTTGATGTCCCGGTGCAGGATGTTCAGTGAGTGGAGGTACTGCACGGCCAGGCCTATCTATAATTAACAAACTTCATATTACTCACTTCACTTTAATCAGTTCCTTCCAACAAACAGCTTCAACTGCCCTGAAATGTGAGACATCTAGCCTTCAATATTGGAGAATGTTGCGGATTGTGTAAATGTAGAGGTGAACAAAGTTTGCTGTGACAGATCAGCATTGTGAGGCGTTTATTTTTTATTAACGGACTCATATATTCTCTTCTGTTAATCCGACTTCAATATTTGATTCACGTGATCATGCCATGTCTTCCCTAGGGCCTCCCCAACTTTTACCATTCGCATCACATATTCTCCTTACACTCCTTTCTTCGTTCATTCGCTCTACATGCCCAAACCATCTAAGTATCCCTTTCTTAATCTTACTCATTACGCTTACATCAGCCTTGCATTCTTTACGAATCTCGACATTTTTCACATGATCATACATGGTTTTACGACACATTCGCCTCGGAGATCTCATTTCTACAGCATTCAGTTTACTTTCATCCTTCCTCTGCCAATTCCATGCCTCACTGTCATACATCAGGGTTGGTATCAGTACTCCATTGTGGACTGCTAGTTTCGCTTCTTTGGACAACTTTTTGTTTGCGCCAACCGCATTCAGTCCTCCGTTAATGGAGTTTCCTGCATTCACCCTTCTTTCAATATCCCTATCAGTCTTTCCATCTCTCGTAAACATACTTCCCAAATACACAAACTCATCGACCTGCTCCAAGTATTCATCATTCACAACTGTATTGCTCACTGTTTTCATACTTTCTCTTTCAAACACCATGACTTTAGACTTACTTATATTCATAATTAGCTCATTCTTCATACATACTTCGTTCATTATAGATACGAGGGACTGTAGATCTTCCATACTGTTAACAATCGGCACCGCATCATCAGTATACAACAGGCAACATACTTGCAGATTACTCATTTTCACGCTCAAGCTTACCTCTTTCAATTCTTGCACGATGACATTACGCAGCCTTGCGTAACACCTTTTTGATGTCAAACCACCCCGTAAAATCACCGTTTGCCCTAACACATGCAAAGCTTCCCCCGTACAGAGATGCGATTGCATGTATAAGATTCGTATTCACTCCATACTTAGACAACACCTTTCATAACTTTTTTCTGTCAACTAAAATAGACAAAATTTGAAATCAAAATGGTCTCTGTAGACCTAATAGTGTCCGGTACATAACGGTTTAAAATTTCGTAATATTTTTCATGTTTTGTCATTTCTAGCAATTTTTATAGTTTTTTTCACTCTTGACACCGAAGGAATAATTTTTATTGAAATATCGGCGATACAAAAGATTTATTAATATTAGATAACGAGGAATATCGAATACATCGAGAAAGGTCAGTAATGCCAATACTTATAATCGACATGATAGACTGTCTATAGTTAGTGATAAGATAGACAACATATACCACTAGTACCGTTATGCTATAAGTTAAATATCCTATGTCACATTGTACATTATGTATATTATGTTATGATTTTAACTTCTAAATCAAAACTTGTCACTATGCACTGTATTTTTTCTATTAACACGTAATACCCGGAGGTTCAAAATAAAACACATTCGGCGATGGTGGGTCTAGATTGACCCGGCTGAAATGATGAAAATAAAAGGCTTTTTTATGCATTTTTCGTTCATATCCTTACTTTTATATGATATTATGTAATTCCTCATAAACTCATAACATATCCCTTGTGTTTCTTGTATAAAGATAGATATTTTAGAAATTAGTATTCCGTAAATGTTGCGGTTCTTCGATATGCAGCAGCGCGGGCATACCACGCGAGAGCAAAACAACAACTAAATCGGTAGCGTCTGGAGACAACCGCTGCCGACGGTCAGCGGAATGAGGAGAGCAGTGCGGGAGGGGGTAAGGACTCGCCCCAGGAAGTCAGTGGAAGCGAACATTTCTGCTTACATATTTATTAACATTTTCGGGAAATCGATGGTGTGCATTTACAAGTATATCATGTATGATTTAAAATACCAGAAATAAAATCACTTATTTAATTCTTCCTTGTGGCTGTACCTCTAATAGAAAGATGTGTAAAAAGAAAATAAATTCAATTTATAGCCATATTATATGATGATTGCTTATGCAAATATTAGAAAATATTATATAATGGCGTTCTTATTTGAGTATTTAATTTTCTCACACATTTATTTGTCACAATTAAAACCATTGAATGACATACATTTTAGTTAAAAAATACTAAAACTTTTATTTTTCAACAAAACAAATTTAAATGAACAATTTTCATTAAAAAATTAAAGGAATCCGGAATTTGACAAGTTGATCTGCAACGGATTCACTCAGATTTCCTACACTAACTGCATTATCACTTCCATTTTCACTTTCAGATATTTCCTCTAGTAATATGTCTTCCGGATCACTTTCAAATTCTGGATCCAATGCTTCGAATTCCAAGTCGCCATCATCACTGATCTCACTGTTAAGTAGCTTTTCAATCTCATTATCAGCTAAATAATGTTGCCTTGCCATTGCGTTAGTATGGTACGAAATAAAAAAAAAATTAAAACAAAGTTATAAAAATATAATCACCATACTAGAAATGTGCCCGAATGGTTGACAACATCTGCGTGTTAAGGACTGCGAGGGACAAAGACGGAAGGATAGAGCGAGAGATATACTGTTTCGTCGGCTGCTCAAATTCAAATGAGAAGAGATAGAGTTTTTGCGTGTTTTTATAAACAATTATTCTAATAACTTATTTAAAACGTGTCCGATTTTAATCATTTTTGAGTCGAGATGTGGGTAAATATTTGATAAAAGAATAGACAAGAGGAAATTAGCCTAAACGAAATATTTGCGGCAAAATCTTTTATTTAAAAAACACTGGGTCAAATCAGACCCATCACCGGAGTCGAGGTGTTAAGTAAGCCACCAACTCAGTAATATTATTATGTAAACCGTTTTATTTTCATTATTATTCATTATTTTAAGCATCTTCTTGCAATACTTTATTACTATGTAAATATATAACCATCTGTATGCAATATGTACACTCCGCTTCTCTACAAAAGCATTGCTTAAAAGAGGAATATAGTATTGTAATGAATTAAACTGTATTCAATTTAAATAACGATTTTTTTTTTTAAATAAACAGAGCATTGGGAAAAAAACATTTGTACAGAGTCCTTTAGGTGATTTTCGCCAAAATGATGCTATGCAAATCACCAAAATATGAGTATTATTATTATCACGTATCCAATCAGTATTAAATAGATATGAATACAAAAATATCGTTTAATATCTCAGAATGCTAATATCTGTGGATCCGGTACAGTGAAACCCGTATTTTACGTCCCCGGATTTAACGTTTTCCCGCCAATTACGTGTTATTATTTCAGTCCCGATATATTTCAGTACATTTATTACCCGATTTTTACGTTTTTTTCCCGCAATTTACGTCGAAAATATTCAAAATGTGTGATTTACGCGCGCTTGACAATGACTCAGAGCAGAAGACACATGTTTATCTGTCGTGCCGTGATTGGTCGGCCGTACGGCGCGAAACACCGTGTTTGGCCGCCCACTTTCAATTTTAGCTGTGCCGTGATTGGACGCGCACATGACAATGCGCCGGCGCAGTTGTCACATTTTTATCTGCCGTGCCGTGATTGGCCGACAGCTTTCAATTTTAGCGATTTGTAAAATGTTATAACATCTGATCTGCCCAGTTGGATTTTCCTATTCGGTTTTAAACTCGATTTGTGACGCGTCTTTCTGTTTGAAGTTATTTGCGATCATCATTTACACACAGTATTTACATTTTTTATTTGATTTATTTTTTTATTACGAGTTTATTACAATTACCTCCATGATTTTTTTTTTATAAAAATAAAATATGTATTGTTTTTTCAACCAAAAAAATTAACAAATATTATTTTTAAAAAAAAAGTTTTTTTTTTCATTTCCCCCGATTTACATTTTGCCTCCATTTAAGTTTTTTTTTTTCAGTCCCTTGAAAAACGTAAAATAGCGGTTTTACTGTATTTGATATGCGGCGGTATCATAATACGTATATATGTTACCAACATGCTAGGTCGTGGCCTAGTCTTCCAGTTTAGGTGTTAAAAAAGATGGATCAAATGTGAGCTATGAGCGTTTGAGGGGATTTTTTTCATAAATTTCAGCAATGACTTTGTTGTAACGCTGGTAAATTGTTAATCAGTTGCGGATATGAATGTATTTTTACACTTTGGTACAATGCACCTACAATAGTGACGAGACGTTGATATTAATGTTTACAATGTTTACGTCTACAATGTTTCCTTCAATTAAAAGCAGTTAAGTTTCAGCATAAAAGGTCTCAAAGTTTTGTATGGAATTCATACAATATCGATTACCGCCTATTGAACCGCCAATCCGACTACTAGTGTTATGTCACACCCAACAAGCCATATATTTCGTGCGTGTTGGTGGGCTTTAAAAACTTAAAACTTTAACTATGAAAACGAACTTTAAAAAAAATAAAATTTAAAAAATGGACTGGAGTTCCTTATTCTGAATGGTAGTCTTTCACCAGAGCAATACCGAATATATATTTAGAATGCAAGGTCAATGTTAGGGGAAATAATAGGACTGTAGTTACCCGTTCTACCTGCTGAACTTGCCACTAAAAATTACTATTTCAACAGCTGTCAAACACCTGGAGCACGGCGACAGTAGTGACCTCTACATATCTTATATATTCGGCTAGATTAGATTATCTCTATTTGGCGAGTCGCTTATAGTAGTCACATATGGTAACACACAATCCTTTGATTTCCGTTATATTGAATATGAACACTTCCTTTACGGTGCCAAATTATAACACGCTGCCCGGTGCAGGACTCCGGGGTAACCCCATACAAATATACAAATTCATAACAATATTGCTTTTTAAGCCAAAAATAATAATACAATCTATCAACAGTTATTAATTATGGTTGATTATACTGAAAAATACATCTTAGGGTTATAAAATAATATTAAATATTAATACATTACGAGCAAAAATGTTGGCTCAGGTAACCGAGTGTCTGGCACCGTAAGGGGACAGTTAATACACGTAACACATAATTCACAAAAACGTTAATTTGTTACAGATCATTGATTTCTAAAGGATTAAGAAAGGGACACAATGGATGGAGGAAGAAGGAGTGCCAGGAGGACAGATAAAAATATTAAAAAAAGAGTTAAGAAAGCCCCAGGAAAGTGAGGAAGATTACCTGTTTGAAGATATGGCAATTTAAAGGTTCATCCAACTTGGGCCAGCGTTCGATGAATTCAAACAGGTCCATTCCCGAGCCGTGCTTTTCCATTATCATTTGGAAATATTTATCATTTTCATACAAATCTAGTACAGTAACCTGTAACATAAAACAAATAAATATTTTGTTCATAGTAGGAAATAAATACATAATTCTTTAAGAGGAACGGCTGTGCGGCCTATTTCATACAAAACTTAATTTTACACCTAAACCTAATGAGTTTTTTTTTCATCAAAAAATATCATTAGGTTTAGGTGAGTAATATAAAAAATATGGTAAATATCTAGTACGGATTAGAAGTAATTTATTTATTTTTGTTTTACATTATGAAATATAGGCCATTAAAGGAATTGATTTTTCGCAATTTTAGAGGCACCTTTAACAATTATTTGAGGGCTAAAGTGAGGTAAAAAAAAGTTTTACCCCGTTTGCTTTGAAAATATAATGAAATAGAAAATAAAAAATTAAAAATATATTATAATAAGCATTATGGTGGACTTTAAATTAAATTAAAAACGGCCGATTTACTTTGGAACACAAATTTGCCGTACATACTTTAAAATATCGACCCGAAAAAAGGTTTTTTTTTTAAATGTTTTGATTTCATATTTTTATTTACGTAATCATGTTTACATAGCAAAAATTATAATTAAAAAACAAAAAATAGTAAGCTCGCAAATAATTTTCTAAGTTGCCTCTAAAATTACGAAAATTATTTTTTTTTCATGGCGTATACTTCATAATATAAAACAAAAATAATAAAAATATTTCCCATCCGTACAAGATATTCACTAAACCTTTAATTAAAATATATCATTCAATTTGGATTGGTATTTTGGCCTCAAATCCAAAATGAAGTTATGTATGAAACAGACAGCGCAGCTGTTCCCCTTTATAAGCCTTCACTATGGTCATACCCATGAGAAAATCAAAACTAATGATATTTTAAATTAATCTATCCGGATGGTATGTCAAAAATAAAACAATAATTATTGTTTCAAAAACGATTATTTCGAAAAAGTACTAGTTCATTAAAATTATTATTATTTATGTATTAAAAAATGTTTTGTTGTTCAAAGTAAAAATTTATATGAACTTGCCAAAACTTTATTTGGATTACTAATTCCATTCAAATGAATTATGTCAAAATGAATATCTCTTTACACTTGAAATTTCATAAAAATGCGAATGATTTATATATTCATACCAGACTCGTATACGAAATTATACATATGTAATACATATTATTTAATAATTGAAGAAGATAAATATTAACAAATCTTAAATGAAACACGAAACTGAAAAAACCACAGAAAGTAAAAAGGTATCAGTCGTATCTGAGAATCGAACCCAGGACCCACCGGGAACTTTGTACTCATCATAAATATAGCAGCCAATAATATGAGATAATGGAGGATAATATTGACAATTCTTGAAGTTGAGGTATGATATCGGTGAAGATGGCGTAAAGTGAACTGGTCTCATTAGCTTAGTTGATAGAGCGGTTGTCCCGGTAAGACAGAGGTCCCGGGTTCGATTCCCAGATGCGACTGATACCTTTTTATTTTCTGTGGTTTTTTTTCGGTTTGGTGCTTCATTTAGGATTGGTTAATATTATCTCCTTCAATGATTAAATATTACAATGAGTAAATATGCAAATCCAGTAGTTATTAAAATAAATTTAACATATTATTTAAAATCATTGTATGCTTACAATATTGGGGTGCTTCAATGTTTGAAGAAGGCTAACTTCCAGAGGCACTTTCTTCCCGGGTTTGTCGGGACAATCTACCCAAAACTGTTGGTTCACTTTCTCTTTGAGAATAAACTTGGCGATCACCAGCAGCCGGTCAGACCTCCGATAGGCCATCTTAACACAACCGTAGGCACCTTTACCTGCAGCGAAGATTATATTTACAAACATGTACATACTTTATCCAACCTGGTCCACCAATGCACATATTCATGTACATTAGCGCACTCGAGGTGAAATATTACTAAACTACAGAAAAATGTTGATGCTAACAATGCTAACCTTCTGTCTAACAGCACTGATCATTATCGTAGGAAATTAATTATTTGGTACATTATAAGCAGTGACGGTTTATGGCCTATCTCATTAGGAGTTCAATCAAAAATTTTAAAAAATGCCTTTCAAGTATATTCAAAAAATACTATGTTGGTCTTTTCCATATTGTATACATTTGTCACTAGATCTAAAGGAATTTTATTACATCACTGCGTCAGAAATTAGCGACCTAGCAACAAGAAACAATTCGGCGATTCATTAAAATGTCCGTGGCTAAAGAATAATATAATGTTGTAAGTTACAAAAAATTGTTTTTAATACGAAAATCACAATTTACGTAAGAAACTTCACCGTTAATTTTTTTAAAATGAAAAGTATCATCTTTAGAATAATTAACTTAATAAATTTTCATATAGCTGCACACACGGTTGACTTGTAGATTCCGAAGGTTTACACGCTCGGCACGGTTTCCCACCGAAGTGCCACGAGGATGACAATGTATGAACTATTTCTTAGGACAGAGACCATATAGACACCGAATTCATAACAATCCCATGGAATTCATTTCGGATTCGCTATCGGGCAGTATTACCTATATGGACGAATGGATTTCTTAGCACCGAATTTGTTGAATGGTGCAGTATTTAAATTGTGGTCAAATGATTTTTTTTTTCAATACTTTTCATTTCTTTGCATTGCAAGTAATTTACAAAATATTTAATTAAAGGGTATTCTTGGTTGTGTATACCTTATCAGAAAAGAGGAGTTCTTGTGTCTGATAAGGGAGCCATGATTCTTAATTTGGTAGGTACTTCATATTTAATTTGCTTGTTTGTTTTATTTTACTATTATTATACTACTTTTTAATGGGAGTTCACTACAGTTAGAGAAAATCGCCAATGATTTATAAGAGATGGGGTAGGGGGACTTACCAATCTGTTTGAGAGTAACATAGTTTTTATTATACTCTCCCGAGGTCTGTTCCTCTCCACACTGGCTCAGCAAGGAGATGGACAGTGGCCGGCTCACATTGTGGCTGCCTTGTTTATGAACCTGCAAATCATAATTGGACGGAAGAAGGGTCAGAAAGACTCAAGAAGAGAATCAAATATTCCAGTTGGGTAATGTCCAGAGTCAGAATAACGGTATATGTATGTATGTTATGAGATGGTGTAAGAATGTGAATGAAGGAATGAGTGTTTCATCCTCTCTGCTTACCCCTGTGCGATATGATGAGGTGGTTAGAAAATTAGTTTTAATAAAAACAATTTAAAGTTAAGAATCAGTAATATTCTTCAACAGTGCACAATTTCAAACTATTAAACTTGTTTTACATCACTTTTATTTATACTTTAGCCGACCGGGTTTCGCTACTACCGTAGCTTCTTCAGGGCAGTATACAACTAAACTATGAACTAAGATGCACATGTGTTATAGATTGATACAAACAGGCTAGTGAAGGGCCAAGGGTGGGAGATCAGCAGGTACCTGATGACCGGGAAGGGAATGTACTTTGTTTATTGGGAATAATTTAAGGATTGGACTTTTATTTAAATTTATTTGATTATTTATGAGTCTACTATTAGTGTTTTTGGCTTTCCTTATTTCTAATGCTTCTAAGTTATCTAGTCGAATGCCGGTTACATTTTTGTGCAGTAAACTAGTGCCTGTAGTTTAGTTGTATACTGCCCTGAAGAAGCTACGGTAGTAGCGAAACCCGGTCGGCTAAAGTATAAATAGAAGTGATGTAAAACAAAGTTATTGTTTTATTTTTTAAATTTAAATTGTAATTGGAGACAGCAATAATAATAATAATACTGATAATTTTTGTTACCATGATTGTGTGCGCATGGCGGTATATGTATGAGCCCGTGTTGGATCATTTAATAAGGTGACTGCCAAAGTAATACGTATATTTGTACGTACAATAGATATGGAGTTCTCGGCCGTGGAGTTGATACTGGAAGGGTGCAGCAACGGCTGTTCGGGGCTAGTCACACTCACCCACACGCACAGCACGCTGCCGCCACCGCGCAGGCATACACTGGACACTGTGTACACTACACCTAGAACGCAATAACAACAGATACATCATATATGTATAATAATACATATAATATTTAAATATTCACCAGTGATATTTACGAGTTCACCAGGCTTATACTTTGGACACGTCACTCGCCAAACTGAGAACTCCAAACTGGAGAAGCTCATGGTCACCGGCAAAGTAGAACATAGAAGACTGACCGACAGCCGTCCGGAACATCGGTGTTTGCGGCTCTCCAATCAGCGCAAGCCGTGAAGAGTGGAGGAACCTGGTTCCCCAGAGCAACTGGGGGGTCGTGATCCTCAGCAATGAGGCAACAAGTCAAGAAGACAAAGCTTAGGTTAATATTTCAGAAAATATTAACGTTTGTCGATAACAGGTGGTAAAATGCTCAGGGATAAAACTCTATTGAATTGCATTATTATGCTTTAGGAAATTATTTTGCACTAATCTACATTACCAACTGCACAGTTAAGTATGCATGTTGACCTATAATGTATGTGGTTGGTTGACTTACTGAGTTCAGTGCCGTCCTTGTGCAGTACGGTGCCCCTATAGGTGGCTTCCCGATGCAGCTGGTGGTGCAACGGGTGCAGCGGATGCAGAGGGGCAGCGGGGGCGGCAGGAATGCGGGGCCCCCTAAGCGCCTGCGGGGTGGACGTGGTCACGTGGCTGCGGAAGGTGCGCGGCGTGCCATGGATTAGCTCACCTGTCACACAATCAATCACCTACTATACAGTAATGAACAAAAACTCTCTATATAAAGTTGTTAGTTTATACATATTTATAAGTTAACGCAGGACATGTAGAGTGAATGAACATTTAGAATATTATGTAAATAAATAAAGAAGATACTTACGTTGGTTGGGATTGTCCGAGATTACTTCAGCACTTTTAATTTCAGTTTTAAGTTTATCTGGCTTGAAAGCGACAGATTTCTCCGATAACAGGTCTGTGTCATCAGTGAACCCTTCCCCGCTGGAGAGAGGCATCTCGTTAATGGGGGTCAAGAAGTCAGCGCTGGTTTCATTGGAGTCACATAGGTCCAGGGACATGGTGCTCCGGTCCAGCAGTGAGACCACTGACTTGACCGAACACATCTTTGTGGAATTTTTACTGGTGTCAAAGTTCAGCTTTGCTGTGGCATCAGCGCATTTAGCTCGCTGGCATCCGTTCATACTGAAATCTGTTGACTTTCTAGAAGTGAAATATACAGAGTCTGATCTATCTGTTGATTTGGTTGTGTCGTTATGCTTATTAGCTAGGTTTAGATTATTTTCTCTGTTCTCTGATCCGAGGATGTTCTCTGAACGGGATTTTGATATGCTGGAATTGTGGTAGTCTTCGTCCATTGACATGTTGGAGAGGGCGGAGATGACGTCGGGAATGAAGGAGAGGTCTGCGTCGAGGCGCTGGTCGCAGGTACTGATACTAGACACCATGTCCTGGGTGGGAGTGGGGGTGTGCGTCTTGTCCAGGTTCTGGCAACTCTGGCAGGAGGACTTGTCCACACACATGGCGCTGGAGGACTTGTCCCGAGTCACTTGAGACACCTGAGAGTGTTGGACGCTTTGACTGAGGGGTGATTTTCGGCTACCCTCTTCCTCATTAGCATCCGAGTCGGAATCTACAAAATATAGAATATAGACCAAATATTAATTAAACTGTCCTCTTTCTGACAACTATATCAAATAGAGTGGCATGGCCATGTATGTAACCATTACCAGAGTGGTTGTTATTGACGGGAGACAGGCTGATGTTGCGGCTGCGAGGCTGCGGGGGTTGGATGAGGTGGGACTCGTGGCAGAAAGCTGAGATGATGGAGGAGATGGGCTTGCTGACCACCTCGCCGTGCGCCTTGCCGAACGTCAGCATGGTGAAGTGGTGGTTGCAGGCAGACACTATGCCCGATTCGTCCACCACCAGCAGACCGCTCACATTGTGGTAAACCTACAACACAACAAACAAAGTTTCTACGTCTTTAAATCTAATTACTTTTGCATTGAATACTGAAACACTGGAACTCTGTGTTTGTCTAATAAAACTAAAGTAATCTAAAGAATTTTATTTTGATGGCTTTACAACAAAGAAATTTAACATGAAGCTATGGAGTGTGCATTTGACATTTAGTTAAAACAATAAATATACAGTGAAACCCGTATTTTATGTCCCCGGATTTAACGTTTTCCCGCCAATTACGTGTTATTATTTCAGTCCCGATGTATTTTAGTACATTTATTACCCGATTTTTAAGTTTTTTTCCCGCAATTTACGTCGAAAATATTCAAAATGTGTGATTTAAGCGCGCTTGACAATGAGTCGGCGCAGAAGACACATGTTTATCTGTCGTGCCGTGATTGGTCGGCCGTACGGCGCGAAATGCCGTGATTGGCTGCCAACATATTATTAATACAACAAACACTATACTATTTTAAACACAATGTAGAACAATGAAAAGTTTTTTATAAAAATAAAACACTTTTTAATATAAATAAACAAAACTTATGCACATTCCCGTAATCGACACAGAGACCGCTCGGTAGGAACTCGGTGAATCAAGTGCGCAGGCGTGGTTGATGGGATGGTTGGCGGGAAGATTTGAATGTTTACAAAGAAGGGGAAGCCTATCACCGGCCACTTATATTTATGATTTAAGAACATAAACAGAATATTATTTTTAAAATCTTACAGATGTCGCTAGCATGACGAATGTATGAAGGTTTATGTGAAGATTTTACAAATATTGATCACGGGATTCCGATTTTATCGACGCCAAAACTTCACGGCACGGCCGCTCGCGCCTCACATGCCTGGGCGGCCGCGTTCAACGGGTTAAATAATGTGTTTCAAATAAATAATTATTATTATTAATAATAATATTGTCAGTTACGCTTTATATTTTGTGACTTGTTAAAGTGTTGGTGAAGTAGTTAATCAGTGCGATGTGCACATTCACTCAAAGTGTAACAAGCAGTCATTTAGCAATAACTTGGGGAAAATGGCAGCTTGGAATCTCAGTTTGTTTATACAGAGATCTTTGTTGATCTTTTATTGTCATTAACATGCATATCTGGAACACTTTTGGTAAGAAACATTAATATTTGTCTATAAATCATCAGAACCAATTTACACAGAATATTTTTAACATTCGTATTTATATGGCTATACTGTAAAAATATATCAATAAAAAAGTGTCGCGTACGGGGGCATCTAGCATTGAAACATCACACCTCTAAAGAGTTAACAAATATGTGGGAGAGAACGGATGGAAAAGGGATAAGAGTTGCTTACCCTAACAGTAATATCGTATAATCGTTTGCTATCATGTGCGTCCTTTTCACTCAAGGAGTGATTCTTGTTCCCTTCTATAACTTCATGATGCTTTATCCAGAGGCAGAGCGGAAATGTACTGCCGTCAAAAGTGCGTCCTGAAACAAACGTCAAACAACATTACATCACAGAACCTATTCTAATAATTTATCGGATAATAATCAAACTCAACGTAATATAATTAGGAACTTCACTATAATTTCAAGTTTCCAAATTGTATAACACTGAAAGGAAACGGACATTGCTAAGTTACGAAGATTTATGAACCAATTCAACAAATAAAAATCACTACGGCAACAGCCGAATTCCAGTGGTGTATGCCGAAGGCCATCAGGATTTGGCCGACCGGCCAGAAAAAGCAGAGAAAGGAGAAAAAGTATTTACAATACGTGGGGGAAGTGTAAACCGAGAGTAGACAAATGGATCACTAAAGCTTAGCTAAGCGTAGGGACCGGTACCTGTGTCAAGGAGAACAAGTGTCTGCAGTGAAGTGCGGAGTGCTATAGGAATGGCGGTGACAGATGTCGGTATGAAGGCAATTGGATTGCAGAAGTAACGAATGGTTAATCATAATCAAATACAGTCCGGGGATTTCGGCGTCATCGCCGATGTAAAGAATGTGTCACAATTTAAACTTACTTCTTCAAGAAATACACTCTCTCTCTCGAATATTAAAGACAATATTAATGTTAACGATTAAGTCATATTTGCCTCTCAATTGTTAGTTATATTTTTTTTTTTTTTATTTTATTTAATATAATAATTTTTTTTACAGAGAGTATATAAAAATAAGACATGATTCATATAGTGTAACAAAAATATATTATAGCTATTCCTCACCATAAAGAAACAAGGTTCTTGTGTTTGGTGAGTGATTATCGCTTAATTAATCAAATCATAACTTAAAGTATTGTTGTACAATAGCAGGAAAATATGAATTTGTCGTGTAAATTTTGTAATTTATCACTAGTAATAGTATTAAAGAAAATGAAAAGAAAGTAGAAGAAAAGAAGAGAAGATAATAATAAAAGACAAAAAAAAATCTAATAATAATAATTTTTTTTTTTTTTTAAATTGTTACAGTAGTTTGAGGTAATTTTTTAATCTATGTTGAAATTCATGGATATTTTCTATAATTTTAAGATCAGTTGGCAGATTGTTAAAAAAAGTTATTCCTAGATATAGGTATGTGTTTTGCGTATGCTTAGTATTGAATGGCGGGATTTTAATGTTTTGTTGATACCTTGCGGATATATTAAATTGTAATTTATTTAACGTTTTTTCTTTAAAGATTTGAATAATTGCATATTTTTTATAAATTTTATCTACTGTAGGTACATTGAATATTGTAAAAAGCTTTTCAGTGGAAAATGATGATGGTTTTTTTAAAATTACCTTTATTATCAATCTTTGAATTATTTTAAGTGGACTTAAAATATTATCATATGTTCCCCCCCAGCCAATAATTCCATATTGTAAAATAGACTGAACAATTGCATAGTACACTCGTTTTAGGTTTTCTAGTCTAAGAATATTTCTTAGTCTTATAAATATTGTAACGTAAATACTGACCCCGAGTCTATGATTGGGATAATTGTCTACGGAAGAGATTGGTGAGAGGATGTCTATGGGAGACGGCAGACGGAAGGGAGCAACTCAACATGGCGGGCGACATAACCTGACTGGAGCGGTCGTGATCGACGTGTGTTTTTTGGGAGAGATGATGTATTTGATTTTCTATTTTGTTTGACGTCGGAGAGCGTCTACTGAATTTGCCCGAAGTGGGTGTGTTTTTTGTTTTATTGATTGATCGATGGCCGGATTGTGAGGCGATGAAGCCAAACCGCGCGTGCCTGCTGCTGTGGTGAAAATCTCGGAAGAAGTGATGAGCGGACCAAAAAGGACATAAGGTAGCATCTGCATATTCCATTGTCTGGACCCCACGGAAGAGGCTATGGCGGATGGCGCTTCAGAAGAGTCGTCCTAGACTTCTTTTTGGAGATTACTACGATCGGTGAGCATCTGGACCTGGAGAGGCCTTCCATGATGCTGAGGAGAGGAGTCGGACCATGAGAGCCATCAATTATTGTTTGAACCTTTTCGTGTTGGGATCAATCCTTCTCTTTACTCTTTTCTTTGCTAAACCATGATAGACGTGGTTATAGAATCATTAAATTTATGTTCTTTCCTTTTACAAGGGTTTTATTTACTGTATCAATCAATACATCCCACTTCCCTGTGCTTCACCATCATTCTCACCCACGAATCTTGAGATGAGAGAACATTAGCCGTCGTATCATTTTTACGCTACATTATGGCGCCTCAACGTTTTTTGTGAATAATATTTAAGATATTATGGACACGGACTCGGGAATTGATGGGTGAAGTTCGTGTGGTGTGATGTATGGATTGATACAGAAATATTATTAATTATATCATAATATTGTTTATGTATATGTGTGCATACATGAGGTCAGCGATCACGCCATTAGAAGGTTGGTAAATATTAATTGTCGTAATTTTTGGCATATTTGTGACATTGTTATTCTTGAAAGAAACGGTAATTATTTTTGCGACACAGGCATTTCCTGGCGTCGGTAACTAAAACTAATGCAAATAAATTTAAATAAATGAAATTAAAATGATTCATGATTTTGACAATAGATGGTGTTGCGTGTACACGATTGTTTGCGTCTCGGATAATTTATAAATAAGTAATTTAATTCTGTTTACAATGGAGATTAACAACATTAACAGTTATTCGAAAGAGGAATTGTCCACTATTTTAGAGGAAAAAGAAATCGTTCCGGAGGCGACTCTTGCGGAAATGCGGGCACAAGCACGTAAATTTAACGCGTCTCTTAAAGAAGTTTTAGGTTCAAATAATAAACCCACGGAATCTCAGGTTACGAATATAACAAATAATTATTATTATTCAACAAGTGGCGAGATAGGAGTTTACAAATGGGATTTGAAATATGACGGAACCTCTGACGTCAGAGATTTCTTGTATAAGATAGAAGAATTGTGTAGAAGCAGGAGAACAAAAATAGAGGATGTTGTCCTCGGATTTGGTGATTTGCTGGAAGGAAAAGCAGCTACATGGTTTCGCTCTATATGTAAAGACAATCTGACGTGGAGAGATCTGCAGCAATTGTTACTAGCGCGTTACGAACGTGAAGATGCACAAGTGCAGGCGTCGCGTAACTTGTACAATATGCGACAATCATCGGACGAGTCGGTAGCAGATTTTGTCGCGAATTTAAAAATAGCTAACTCTAAACTTGTTGACAATTTATCCGAAATGCAATTAGTAAAACTAGCCAAGCATAGTTTATTAAACAAATATGCAAGTGTACTTGCTTCAAGTGACACTTCCGACTTTGATAAATTAGTTGCTGTCTGTGAACAACTAGAAATGTTTACTGCGAAGCCAGCAATAAACAACACGCATAAGGGAAATACTAACACCGCTTATTTTCATAAGAGAATTAATAATCAATCTCCTTCTTCTTCTTTTCCTGGGAATAGAGCCGATGTGAAATGCAATTTTTGTAATATACCGGGGCATACGTGGAATTTTTGTAGGAAGAGAAAATTAGGCAACAATTCTCGTAACAATAGTTCAAAAAACTAAAGTACGGTTTTCACCATCTTGCGTACGAAGATGGGGGGAAATCGGCTGAAGTTTCTGGCAATCTAAGGTGTTCAGGAGCGCAAACGATGGACGCATCTATGCCTCTGGAACACAATAGAAATGACACAAGGCCTCATGTTAATATTGTTATTTCGAATAGAATTTTTTCATGTCTTTTGGACAGCGGTGCTTCTGTAAGTTGTTTTGGTGGAAACACTTACAAATATTTTGTTAATTTAGGATTAAAAATAATTAGTTGTAAATCATTCGTCACAACTGCTGATGGTAAGCGTCAGGATATTATTGGCACAATAGAGGTACCAGTAACTTATAGGGAAACAACGGAAAAAATTATTTTCTTCATAATTCCTTCTCTATCAGCTACGATTATTTTAGGGGTCGACTTTTGGAAACAATTCCAATTAGCTCCGCAATTGTTCCCAAGGGTGGACAGCAGTAATTTGAAGAATACGGTGGGTGAGATTCGAAAAGTTACTGCAGCCAATTTTCTTACTTCCGGAGATAATCGTAAGCTGCAAAAAATAATTAGACAATTTGAAAACATATCTTTTGAAAAATGCGGATTAGGACTTACGCACCTAGTACAACATCATATCGAGACCACGGGTCAACCGATAAAACAACGATACTATCCTTTGTCTCCAGCACGTCAACGCCTATTAGAAGCTGAATTGAAAGATATGTTAGCTTTGGGAGTTGTGCGTCCATCACGTTCGGCTTGGTCTAGCCCGGTTCTGTTGGTAACAAAGAAAGACGGTTCTGCGAGATTCTGCCTAGACAGTCGTAAAATTAATGGCGTCATTCGGCGAGATTCATACCCACTACCTTATGTATCTCGGATTGTAGATAAGCTACGGGGTGCGCGTTTCATCTCTTCTATAGATCTCTCGAAAGCGTTCTGGCAAATTGCTCTAGATGAATCTTCAGCTCCTGTAACGGCATTTGTTGTTCCGGGGTATGGTCTTTATGAGTTCACGCGTATGCCCTTCGGCCTAAAAAATGCACCTAGTGAATTGCAACGTTTAATTGATAAACTGTTTGGCCCAGAATTTGATGATAACGTATTTGGATATGTAGATGATTTAATATTAATTTCGGAAAATTTTGAATCGCACTTAAAGCTTTTGCAGAAGGTTTTCTATCGTTTAAAAGAAGCCGGACTAACAATAAACTTAAAAAAGAGCGAATTTTGTAAAAAGGAGTTAAAGTATTTGGGATATATTGTAGATTCGGAAGGACTGAGAACAGATCCCATTAAAGTAGAATGCATTAAAAATTACCCGATCCCGAAGAACTCAAAACAAATAAAGGCTTTCATAGGATTATGCGGTTATTATCGTCGTTTCATTAAAGATTTTTCCACGATAGCAGCTCCTCTGACTAAACTTACAGGATCAAGGAAAGGAGTAAGCAATTTTGTATGGTCCAAGGCAGCGGAAAATTCGTTTAACCAATTAAAAGAGGCACTGACAACAGCGCCGGTTATTAACTGTCCTGACTTCAAATTACCATTTGTAATACATTGTGATGCTAGCGCAGTCGGGATAGGCGGTGTATTAACACAAAATTTTAATGGTGAAGAACACCCGGTAAGTTATTTTTCGCGTTGCTTAAACGTTCATGAACGTAATTATGGTGTTACGGAGCGCGAGCTACTTGCGGTTCTAGACTCTGTCACTCATTTCAGACCGTATGTTGAAGGAACACACTTTACTGTAATTACGGACCACTCGAGCCTACAGTGGTTAGTTTCTCTAACAAACCCCACAGGTCGTTTAGTTCGTTGGTCAACTCGTCTTTCTCAATTTTCTTTCGACGTTGTTCATAGAAAAGGTAAACTAAATACGGTACCGGACGCACTGTCGCGCATGGAGGTAGCATTAGTGACATCAACGGATATACCTACCACGATTCATTTAACAAACGATAAATGGTACAACACATTATTTACAAACTGTAAAAATTCACCCCAACGTTTTGTCAATTTTCAAATTAGGGGTAATGATCTCTTTAGGCATAGCAAAACTCGTTTCGCTCTTTGTGAAGATACGGCGTGGAAGCTGGTTGTTCCTTTTGAAAAGCGAACCGAAATATTAAAACAAGAACACGAAGCGGATCTTTCTTGCCATCCGGGAGTATTTCGAACTTACAAAAAGGTGCATTTACATTTTTATTGGCCAGGAATGTACCAGGATGTTAAGAATTTTGTTAATCGATGTAAGACATGCAAAGCACATAAAATCAATACATCTGCGCCAGCGGGCATCTCTTCAAATCCTAAGATTGTAACCAGACCCATGCAAATGCTTTCAATAGACTTAGTCGGTCCACTGCCACGTAGTTACTCTGGGTTTATGTATATATTGTCAATCGTAGATGTGTTCTCTAAATATACCTGGATTTTTCCGCTTAGAAATGCTACCACAAAAAGTATTGTAAAAAATGTAGAACAGCACATTTTTCTTGTTCATGGCGTTCCACAAACATTTGTATGCGACAACGGTAAACAATTTATATCTAAAGAATTTAAACAGTTACTGTCTGATTATAATGTGCCTCCACCTTTTTACAACGCATTTTACACACCTCAAAACAATGTCGTCGAACGCTATAACCAAACAATAGGTACAGCACTGTCTATTTTGTCCGAGTCTGACCAGCGTAATTGGTCCAGATTTCTGCCACATATTCAGTCAGCCCTAAATAATTCGGTAAATTTTGCAACAGGTTATACGCCTTTCTTCTTGATGCACGGTCGTGAACAGGTCATTAATGGTAATTTTCACAAAAATTATGTCTCGACAGGCGTATCGGACTCAAGTCTAGAAGAATCGAGAGAAAACTTTGCTAAGAAATTAGAGGACTTGGCTCCTATATATGAAAAAGTTTCAGAGGCTCTGTTACAGGCTTATAGAAAGAATGCAAAGCATTATAATTTACGTCGCAAATCGGTAAATTATGAGGTGGGAGATATTGTGTGGCGGAAAAATTTTGTCCAGTCCAGTGGACCCAATTTCTTTTCGCATAAATTAGCTCCGAGGTTTGTACAAAATGTTGTTAAAACCAAAGTCTCTAACTTAGTTTATACCCTTGCGGATATGCAAGGCAAAGTAGTAGGTAATTTTCATGTTAAGGATATAGTTCGTTTAGATTAAGTATTAGGTTAATTTTCTTGTAAGAAGCCAGTGTGGTAGCATGTGGGACTACCAACCCTTCATGTCGCTTCACTTGTTTCTTTAAAGGTGTTATTGTGGTCACATGTACTGGAGTTTGGTACCTTCAATACAGGTGCTCAGAATAAACACAAATTCTAATTTATTGATGATATTTTTTTTGACACTTATCCTCATTAGACTAGAATAGAAACATATTATTTGTTTCTCTGATCTTTTAGATCAGTGGCGCCCTAACAAAATAAACAACAAAAAGAAAAACGGGGATTGATTTTTTTTGTTGTTTTTATAATAATTTTGATTATTTTTTTACATAGGTACATACCAATAGTGTACCTCGAAAATTAAACTTAAGAATTTTCATGATATATACATATATATCGGATATTATTGTTGTCGCTACGGTATATCGGTTAATTACCTCTAATAATTCCGAATACTCTAAATGAAAGTTAAATCGGTTACCGGTCTGATGGTGTGTTACCTGACAATATGTATATATTTATAGTAGGTATTCTTTGTATTTAATTTGTTTAGCCGTAGGTAAAATTATGCTTTTGGAGTGCACCGGAGTAAAAGTTAAATTAGAATTTTTGGAGATTACTACGACACACTCGAAAAGGATAGTTAATATATTCTGTCTGGGAGATTTTGAGCTACTTTCTTTCACACAGATAATAAAATAGTTTTAATTGTTAATTAGTAACTATAATGTTTAATGTATATTCTAAGTTTATAATTATGTCTAAAGTAAGTTGGTATCTCTTTCCTTAAAGAATATAGTATAGACATTTAGAAAGTATGATTTTTTTTTGTAATAATATTAGTATTAAGTATCAAGTGTAGTACTGCTAATGCATGCACACAACAAACAAATATTTACCAATTTGGAGTAAACATCTTCTGCCTCCTTGAACAGGAGAAGATGATTAGTAGATAGTTTAGATCTAGTAATACCACTGTTTATAATATGTTGATAAGTATTTTTTAAGTTGATTTGTCCAATAGGTTTAGTAAATATATACTATTTTTACACTGCTAACACCAGCGTAAATTTATCAAGTATTTTTGTGTAACCAGTGTCGATTTTTGATTAAAAAAAATCGAGCACCAATTTGAAAAGATAGGAAGATGTAAAATTTCGAGAGAAATTGTACTTTGCAAGTTTATATATATAGATATTGACAAATGTACTTGTTTGAAACCACACGAATAGATAGGTATTGTAACATGTAAACCCTCATCTTTATACTATTTAGCAATGGCTAAATGACAACCAAATAGTTCTATAACTATACGACGAGGAAAATTTTTGGAGGTGAATACGCAAACTATCCAATGGATATTGGTATACTGTGTCTAATTCTTTAGATACATATATAAAAAAAAAAAAAAAAAAAACCCTGTTGAAACTGCATGGTAATTGTAATTTTTTTTGTTAAGAGGAAGAGAGGATTAGTTAAGTAGGGTATTATTAATAATAAAAATAATTTTTTGAAAATTTTGAAGTGGGAGCTTGAGTTCTCCAAACCTCACAAGTGTTAACCTAGAGAAATTGACTCTCATAAAGTGAGGAAGTGTTTGGTTCATGTAACTTGTTTATTTTATTTATTTTATAAGTTGCTTGAGGATTATAAGTATGAAGTGTTTCCTTGCTTTTCGGTTATGCTTAACCACCAATGTATCACAACTTGATTTTTTGTGTATTGTCATACTAAGATATACCATTTTGTTTGTCAATTTTGACTTTTGTTTTATATTGGTTGTTACTTGTTTTCTTTGTTTTCAGTTTTTTCTGTAATTGAAAAGAGTAGAGAGGAAGGTTAGGTCAAATTTTACTTCACTTCGCGGCATAAAATTTTTACGGGGAAGCGGGGAATTGTAACGTAAATACTGACCCCGAGTCTATGATTGGGATAATTGTCTACGGAAGAGATTGGTGAGAGGATGTCTATGGGAGACGGCAGACGGAAGGGAGCAACTCAACATGGCGGGCGACATAACCTGACTGGAGCGGTCGTGATCGACGTGTGTTTTTTGGGAGAGATGATGTATTTGATTTTCTATTTTGTTTGACGTCGGAGGGCGTCTACTGAATTTGCCCGAAGTGGGTGTGTTTTTTGTTTTATTGATTGATCGATGGCCGGATTGTGAGGCGATGAAGCCAAACCGCGCGTGCCTGCTGCTGTGGTGAAAATCTCGGAAGAAGTGATGAGCGGACCAAAAAGGACATAAGGTAGCATCTGCATATTCCATTGTCTGGACCCCACGGAAGAGGCTATGGCGGATGGCGCTTCAGAAGAGTCGTCCTAGACTTCTTTTTGGAGATTACTACGATCGGTGAGCATCTGGACCTGGAGAGGCCTTCCATGATGCTGAGGAGAGGAGTCGGACCATGAGAGCCATCAATTATTGTTTGAACCTTTTCGTGTTGGGATCAATCCTTCTCTTTACTCTTTTCTTTGCTAAACCATGATAGACGTGGTTATAGAATCATTAAATTTATGTTCTTTCCTTTTACAAGGGTTTTATTTACTGTATCAATCAATACATCCCACTTCCCTGTGCTTCACCATCATTCTCACCCACGAATCTTGAGATGAGAGAACATTAGCCGTCGTATCATTTTTACGCTACAATATATATATACATTTTCTAATTCGTTTAACAAGTTCACAAATATGTGTTTTCCATTTAAAATGCTGGTCTATATATACACCAAGGTATTTAATTTCGGAAGATGGACTAAGTATTGAACATGCTTGATTACAATTGATTCTGTTGCAGTTACTTTGGTGTATTATAATTTTTATTTCTGGTTTTGATTTAAATTTATTGATAGAGAAAGGAATAAAATTTGTTTTTCCAGTGTTAAGGGAGAGTAGATTATTATCGAACCAATTTTTTAATATATTAATATCAGTATTTGCTAGCTTGTTAATAGAATTCCAGTCAGTACCTTTAATTATTATGACAGTGTCGTCAGCATAAGATATTATTTTTCCGTTTAGCTTTTGCATGAATATGTCATTTACATAGATGATAAAAAATAGAGGTCCCAGTACTGTACCTTGAGGTATGCCAAAATTACTTGTTTTTTTATGACTAAGTACCTCGTTTATTTTTACCACTTGAGGACGTTTGAAAAGATAGCTTTTTATCCATTCCAAAGCTGTACTATTTATTCCAATGTTGCTTAATTTAATTATAAGTTTGTCATGAGATATGCTATCAAACTCTTTTTTGAGATCTATAAAAATTCCAAGGCATTTTAGTGATTTATCTAATGAAGTGTGAATAAGGCTAGTTAATTTTGAAATTGCATCCTGTGTGCTTCTACTTTCCATAAAGCCGAATTGATTTTCGTGAATTATGCTATTACATTTTATAAACTGGTTAAGTCTTTTTTTTTTACAAGTTTTTCAAAAATTTTTGCAATATTTGAGATTACTGAAATGGGACGGTAATTATTAACATCTTCAGGATTACCAGACTTAAATATTGGAGTTATGGTAGTTTGTTTGTAATTACATGGAAATACTCCGCATTGGAAACTTGTGTTGATTATATGCATTAACGGTTTAGAAATTTGTTTTTAATATTTTTTAAAATGTTAATTGTAATTCTATCAAAACCTGGGGCAGAGCCTCCTTTCATGCCATTTATAATAGTTACTATTTCGTCCTCTGTGGTGAGTTGAAATGTTGACATTTTATTTTTAACATCAACATTACAGTCTGGAATTGTTATATTTGGATCTTTGTGTATGAGATTAGCAAGATTTTCTCCTATATTTGCAAAGAATTCGTTAAATATATTTGCAGCTTTTAAAGGGTTCTCTTTGCAACATGTTTCCGAATTATCATGAATAATAGTGCTGATTTCATTGTTTTTATACTTTTTTTTTGTCCATTATCTCATTTATAATCGTCCATACTCCTTTGTCATTTTCAACCTGTATCAACTTCTGTTTGTAATAGCTTTCTTTTGTATGTTTTATGATATATGAGAGTTTATTTTTATATGCTTTAAAATGTTTCTGTAAATGTTCATTATTTGGTTGTTGATTAGTTAATCTATAAAGAGCTTGCTTATGACGTACGGATACTATTAAACCGTGATTTATCCATGGTTTTATAGGTTTGAAGTTAGGTAGTTTGGATTTGGATATGACATTATTTGTTGAGTCATTTATGAATTTAGATAATTTTTCTTCAAACATTTTACAACAAACATTGACATCATTACATTGATATAAATCAATCATATAAATAATATATTTAATGTTTTATATCTATTTGAATGTTTTATTATAAACTTTCCCATTTGCAAATAAGATGACGATCTCGGGAATAAAATAATACTGCACCACACAATCTGAAGATGAAAGTGTTAATCCTAAATACACATTACGCTACACAGACTAAATATAGATTTAAATAGATTGGTACATTATGCGTTAAGGAATTTACCCGTAGCCTTCTGCTTCGAGATCTGTTTGGATATGTCCGATGTCTCCTTGCTGGGCATGCTCAGAGATGGCACCAGTGTAGATATGTGTAGTCCTATTAGTCGGTCCGTGTGGTCACACTGGAATATTAAGGCAGCCTCTTCCGAGTCACAGCCCACGGTTAGTCCCGTGTCGCCATCTACGTAAATCTGCCAAATCAAAAACAAACATACTTATAAACCAGAATACACTGAGATGTGTTGAATACAAACAAACACATATTACAATTGTAAACCTATTTAGTGGCTGCACGGTGCCGGTAGATGTGTAGAGATTTTTATGGAAATACTCCACACTTTTTAATATTTTATTTAAGCAAGTAGGCCATACAAAACCCCGAAGGCCGCACTAAATAAGCTCGCGGGCTGCCGATTATCACTGCTGTAACACTTTTCATCCAATAATTTAATATTATACATAAAATCTGAAGTAAATCAAATTTAATAATGTTATTATTAAGTTCCCCCCCCAGAAAGGGACGCTTAGATGGTTTGGGCATGTGGAGCGAATGAACGAAGAAAGGAGTGTAAGAATGTATGACGCGAATGTGGATGGAAGAAGCCGGGGACGCCCGAGGAAGACATGGCACGATCAAGTGAATCAAATACTTGAGTCGGGCCATGTCAGAAGTGGAAATAATAGAAAAGAATGTATGAGACGATGTATGAATGTGAATGAAGCAAGAAGTGTATGTCAAGATAGAGTTGTTTGGCGGTCCGTCCTCTCTGCCTACCCCTGCGGAGAAAAGGCGTGATGGTTAGTTAGTTATTATTAAGTTCTGCAAGTATTTTAATTATTGTTACGGCTGTTTCGGCATTCAGTCATTTTCAAACTGTGGTTGGGCCGGATTGTGACGAATTACTTAATGACTAGGTTTTGCCTATTGCAGAGCTGCAATTGGTTATGAATAGTTGTGTATGTGTGTTTAAATGTGCATGAAGCAAGGAGTGTGTGTGTTGAAAATAATTTTTACAACGAATATTTGGAAAAATAATTCTACTCACCCTCCTACCCCTACTTCAACTCCTACTTCAACTCCTACTCCAACTCCTACTCCAACTCCTACTCCAACTCCTACTCCAACTCCTACTCCAACTCCTACTCCAACTCCTACTCCAACTCCTACTCCAACTCCTACTCCAACTCCTACTCCAACTCCTACTCCAACTTCTACTCCAACTCCTACTCCAACTCCTACTCCAACTCCTACTCCAACTCCTACTCCAACT